>JAPZAG010000046.1:0-101720 GCA_027475135.1 Bactrocera correcta | reverse complement strand
AATAATTAGCATAGTGACGAGTACACAGATGCTACAATAGCTATAGAGATACATATACATATATAAATAAATATATAGATAGGGGTGTGTGTGTCCATACATACCAGATGTATTATGCCCGCTGCTGTTAACCATACAGATATAAAAATTGATACTAGTTGAGCCAAGCGTATCGAGCTCGATGTTTTTAGAACGTTTAAATATTGTAAAATATCCGGTACAGTCATGAGGCGTAACGCTCGAAGAAATCGGAGACCTGCGTGCGCGTAGTAGCATTGCAACAACCCATTTCGCGTGGCCAATTTGTAATACGTTGTTGTTGTTTTTGATTGGTTTTAGAGTAAAATCCATTGCATACAGCCATTTCGATCACAGCCAACACATATACAAGTGTGCGGCGCGTTTGTATGTTTGGGTGGGTATGTGTGCGTGCGTGTGTTGGTGAGCGTATGTTTGTTGGTGTGGTAGTTTACAGATGTTGTTGTGTTGTTTTAGTTTGGTTTTTGCGCGCATTTTTTATTGGTGTGCGTGGTGTGTGGCATATGCATGAAGTAGAAAAGAAAAAGTAATTAAATATTTACATACATATATACATTTTGTTTTGTTGTTTTTTGCTTGAAATTTAGAATTTATTAATTATTTTATTTGTTGCCAATGCATTTGTGCAAATATTGCTTACCGATCCATGTCCGATCTAAATATATTGATACAAAGGACGGGGGTATTGTAAAATAATCTACAAAACTGTACATTTCTAACATAAACCAAAGTTTATCGGACGCCGCTATGAACTGTAAATGCAAAGAAAATACAGAAAGTGTAAATAGAAAATCGATGAAAAATAATTAAAATAAGTGAAATAAACAGAGTGGAGGGGCGGGAGGTGAGCAAATTATAAGCTATTTTAAGAGTTTTGCGGGAAAGGTTGGGTCACTGTTATGAGTCAGTTAGTTGCATTTGTTGCTTTGAGAACAAATTTTTTTTTCTGAAATCAAAATTCACAGAAATAAAATGTCTTTATAGCAATGAAAGGTAGTGTATTTGCTTGTTTGACAGTGGTAATGAAAGAATCAAGGTATACCTTATGATTTTTTCATTAAAAAAGTTGCATTTTTTGCTAAAAAAAAATAAAAAAAAACTGTTACAACTGCATTCTCTTATATCGCATTGGCAAAATATACTAACATATTATCTGATCAAATTTGACCCGGATTGGTCCTTTAAAACAGCACGTGCCAACCGAAGCGATACAAATATTTTTCTAACATTGGCACAAACTTATACAGCAGTTTGCTAGATACGCGATTTTTACCATGGAAAAATTATTTAATTGTTTGCTTGAAGATTTGTGTTTCCTATGAAGTCACGGCTTCTGAATCATTGAACACATTGTAGAAGTGTTTGGCAGAGTTTATTCTATCACTAACACAAGTACTTGAGTAGAGCAACACATTCTATGAACGTTGTGTCATCATTGAAAATGGCCGCTTGATATGAGAGATATAGCAGAGCATCTCAACATCCCTCGTAGATCGATGCAGTTTGCGTAATCTTTTGGATATCAAGCGAGTCAATGTAAGACTCTTAAGTGGCTATAACAGTGTGACACTTTCAAAACAAATTTTTACTTTTTCGATAGCTAATATATTCAAATCTATCCTGCGAAATCGGCAGGGTCGTATCTTGAATAGTTTTTGAATGGCAGGGTTCTAAACAGCGACCGCTCAGAGGTGCAAACATATGTGACCTGGTCTACGAAAAGGGGGCTTAGGTAGGTTTTTCAAGGGTCGCAGCTCATTGTATAGAAAATATATTTAGGTATAATAAACATTTTGAATTTTTTTTGTTTCAGCAACTCATTCAACCGGAATCATGCCAGCAGTTGAGGCACTTTTTTTCGTCACTTCTGCAAACAGCACACAACTCCGTTATTTTTCTATATTTTTGTAACAAAAAAAAAATTTTAATATAGCTAAAAATATATTTTATTACATAGAACGTTGAAACATTCAATCTAGTACTTTCTTTTAAAGAAATTCACGAAAATCGTCTAAATTTTCATGCGTCACACTGGTATAGCCCCTTAACCAATTACTTGAACCTTTTGCAAAAACGACATCGAGTATGGGTCGCAAAGGAGACGCTTGGCATCATAGTTATTTGACACGGACGAGATCATCAGAGCTACATCTAGTCTCGGTCGAAGGGCCTCTACTATGGAACTTAATTTTCTAAGAATACAAAAATATTAAAACTATGATATATGCGGATGACCTTATAGTGGTAGCAATGGTTAAACATCTTGATAACCTCCGGTTCAAATGCAATGATAGCATAAATGGTTTGCGCCAACGGTTTACAACAATGAATTTAGAGCTGGCTGAGCAGAAACCGAAGTTCATAAGCAAAAGGAAGATGGAGGAAAGAGTATCACTCACCATACGGGAGTGGGGATTACTTCACAGCCACAGCTGAAGTATTTGGGAGTGATATTGGACTCCAAGTTAAAATTTAAGAAACACTTGATATATACTTCCAGCCAAGCAAACAAAATCTATCGAGATTGATAGCCAACAGAGACTGCGTGCGTTCCAGCCTGCGATTTTTAATAGCTAAAGTGATGGGTTCGGTGATATTGTAATCAGCACCAATATAGATAAAAGCGTTGGACATAAAATCATATACAAGACTATTAAACGCAATGCATAGGCTTTTTGCAGTCCGAGTAAGAAGTGCTTTCCAAACAATATCAAGCGGTACTGCTGAAGTTCTAGCCAGCATGATGCTATTGACACACATGGAAACTTGCGCTACTAAAAAAGACAGAAAAAAACAGAGAGCCTTACAATATGGCAGCCACAGTGGTAAATTTCATCCAAAGGACGATGGACACAGACAAAAAAAAATTACGATACGGTGCTTTATAGAATATGACGTCAAAAAGACTGGATGAAACGTTGGCATGCTTCTTTTAGCCAAGGCGATAGTAAAAATTAACATTGAAATACTTTGAATTTTAATTTTTTGTTAGTCCGAATCAAATTTCATGAGCTCATATAATACTGTGATCAATTTGAAAGGTGATTTTATACTTTGCGTGTTTTTCGAATCGCTAAATTTTTTTTCTGTAAGTTGGTAGTACTGTTAGTGACATTTGTGCTAATTTTCACGTCAAAATATTAATTAGTATTTATTTTTCTATTTTTATCATGTCTGAACAAAGAAGTGCGTTAATGCACCATCTCAAACTGCATTGGTTATGCGTGATCATTTCGGAAAATTCGTTGGCATAAGTGTATTGCAGCGGAGGGAGATTACTTTGAAGGAGATGAAATGGACAAAATTCACCTTTCAATTTGATTTATTTATTCATAAAAAATTGCAACTGAAATTTTAAATACTTTCTTATTTCTTTAAAAATTTGTGTGAAACTAAAATTATATAGATAAATATTCGTAAGGAGTAAATATTCCCTTCCTGCTTTCATTTTCACTAACTAACTTTTTTGCACAATTAAATATTACATTACAGAACTAGTAGCGATATAATATAAAATAATTGTTTTAAGTATAAAATATTAAATTTCGCTCAAAGCAACAGTTTTCCTGAATCGTCAAGTACGCCAAAGAGTTAAGGCAAAACTTATAAGCCGGTAGGTGGGGAATAAGTGAACGTAAGATTAATGAAATTACATAAGAACAGAAGAAACTTACTCGTATAAAAAAGTAAACCATAAAAAATATATTGAATGCGAGATCGATTTGTTGAGTAATGTTATTACTCCATTTTTGACATCTTTCGACTTCTTCGCTAGATGCATCCACGAAGTAAATAATGAGTGATGCAATGCTGAGTATAAATACAAGCACGACCTGAAAATAAAGTAAGAGAAAATGAAGATAATTAATAAGTGTTGAATATAGTATTTAGTAATGTAATTATAAAAGGTTATATATATTTAAGATATACAATATACGGCATTAGACCAATCAGAGGGAGGAAATCATAATATTAGATGTATGAGATCTAGAGCAAGACCAGAACAAAACTTTGCTTAATCTGATGACATATCGATGGCGGATGTTTGAAAATCACTATCTGAGTGAGGAAGAGGAATTCACTAATGTGTGTATGTATTGACAAAGGATCTTCGTCCATTATGGGCGTTTTTGACCTGTCAAAATTGGAGCTTTGATCAGTTCGCAAAACTGGTATGTCATACACATTCATTCATCACATTTCTGATTTTATCCCGAAATTAAAATAGGGTTTATGTGAACTTGATTTTTGATCAAAAAAATCGTTTAAAATATAGCAGTCTGTTCGCTAAGAAGGTTGTGTGAAGGAGGTAAATATGTGAATTGTATTCTTAGACTTCAATTAATGAAGAAATCAGTGTCTTCATTCATAAAAATATGCGCCGTATAGCGACAACTTTGCATTTTTTTTGCTGTTCATCATATTTTTGAACACTCATTCTTATGTAAAATTGGACGAGGAATCGAATGGAAAAGTCAATTTTAAAAAAAACGGTTGATGGAAAAGCACAAAAAACCAGATTTAAAAAAACAAACGTTTTTTTTTGGATTTTGAGCGTTAACTTTGAAGAATTCGAGAAATCGAATAGAAAAGTTAAGTTTGAAAAAAAAATGGGGGAAAAGCACAAAAAACGGTAATTTTGGAAAAAAAAAAATTTTTTGGATTTTGAAAATTTTTTTTTTGGGTTTTGAAAATTTTTTTGGATTTTGAAAATATTTTTATCAGAAAGCTGAGATTTTTTTACATAAAATTGGATAACTTAAAAATTTTTTTCTCTCACAAAAAACGGTACTTTTGGAAAAAAAAAATTTTTTTGGATTTTGAAAATTTTTTTTTGGATTTTGAAAATTTTTTTGGATTTTGAAAATATTTTTATCGGAAAGCTGAGATTTTTTTACATAAAATTGGATAACTTAAAAATTTTTTTCTCTCAAGGTTTTGAGGTCTTTAAAAAATAAAAGAAATAGTCATTTTTTTGTTTGATCTCAATTTGAATTGCGCGCCAAAAAACAATGGAGCAACTTTGACAACTAAAAAGTTAACAGATATTCTTATTTTGGTCTATATTATGACATTCCATGTCGCCAATTGATGGAATGGCCCATATATTGCTATTGAAAAATAATTAAATTCCTTCACCTATGTACATATATTCCAAATGAAAATTCCAGCAATCGATAATCCAACCCATTTGCATAATATCTACGAGTATAATGCTTAAGTCATACAACAAGTGCACTTCAGTTCCACCTGAATGAAGTGCTTACTAAATATGTACAAAGCACACATGCACACACACATATGCACCGGGTTAGGCTTACGCAAGTGATATCATAAATTTAAAAATATGTCAATATTTTCATTTATGCCACACTCGAAGGTATCGTGGCAGAAGTGCACAGATTTGGAACACCTCCATGCAACTGCTATTGTGCTAAATCATGCACAAACACAAACACACACACAGACGCTAGTAAATGGGCGTCCAAAAGCGAGAGGTACTGGCGGTAACGCTTCATTGCAGCTGATGCTAGATTACAAAATTGCCACTTTTCCGTCGTCCGCCACGATTAAACGGATGGCAAAGGTGGACCAAGTCAACAAAGTACTCGACGCGTACATTCCAGCCTCGTTGGCCGCTCTGAGGAATTTTCGCAAGGGCAAGAGATGCAAGTGCAAGAGTGTGCAGTCGACCGCGAGGCAGGTGGACGGCCGACGAGTCGCACTGATGATGAAATCTGTGCCAATTTGCCTTGTTTATCGGATGTCACAGAGGCAATGAGCGTGAGAAATTCACTTTTAATTGCGCACTCACATAGCATATACCCGGGCGCACACACACATACTGGCCGCTCCAAATGTGGCCAATAAAAATATATCTTTGTACGGATGTATGTGTATAATGAGTATGTGGCACAATTGATTTACGAGGCGCACAATGTGACCCATTCGTCTCTGCTGCCGCGGATGAGCCCTCATTTCCGCCCCTGCACGCCTCTGCGCTAGGTCTGCCATGAAATGTGGCAATCACCTCGTGTTGCAGTTCAATTGGTTACTTTTTATTCCATTAATTCTACTATTCGAATTTCGTTTGTTTTTTGTTTTTGCTTTTTTACGCACACTTGTCAGTTTCTGTTTTTGTATTAAAGTGGTGGGTGGCCTTTGGCGTCAAACACGACTATTTTGGACGTGGATGTCGTTTGCGTGAGTGTGTGGTGGGATATCCAATTTTCTACTATAGCATACATTTCGGCGTCAGCGCTGTCAGTACGCTGACTAACTGTGAAATATTTGTGCACTTTGTTGGTGTGCGTGTGTTCTTGCCTATTCTTCTGCTTTTAGCTGAAGTGGAAAAGTTACTTAACGCTCTTACTTCTTGTGAGATATTTTGAAATGACTGCCTTTTTCCAAGTTAATAACTAAAAGGAAATTGGTTTTATAATATTTTGTGAAAATATAAGAATAATTGGAATAATAATGGAACAATAATATTTTTTATGAAATAAATTGTTGTTTTGTTTCTCTGCCCTTTAGGAAAAGATTGAAGACGGCTCTTATATTTTACGTGTTTTTAATGGATGTGAATACCATTAATAAGGAGTGTAAATACAGATTTGGACGTTCTTATACTCTAAATTTCAGTGACATTCAACCCTCTTAGCTACATCAAAGATATACGAACCAACAATGTGTCGAAATCATTAAAATTTACTACCGAAATTCGGAGTCAGGGGCCTCAACTTGAAGAGCCCTACATCCTATTAATGGATCTCGTAATCGTCCTGTCAAATCAACAATTGAGTGTCTAGTGGAAAAATTTGAATGCACAGAGAGATAATGCAGTGCCCTCAGTGTCGAGTATATATTACCGCCGCCAGTGCATCAATTGATGGAGGAAGACCCAAATCAGTCTCTCACATGTCATTCTCAAGCGTTGGGCATCTCTGTGACTTCGTTGTGGAGAATTTGGCGCAAAGGTCTTGGCTTGGCTTGATCACCAGAATCGTCGTATATTCGTGAATTGCGCTAAGCAACAACTCGAAAATGATCCGGATTTTCATCGAAAAATCATCTTCAGCGATGAGGCTCATTTCTGGCTGAATGGCTTCGTCAATAAGCAAAACATACGTTAATGGTCAGGCAGCAAACTACACGTACTCTATGAGTCACCATTGCATCCCGAAAAAATTATGGTTTAGTGCGGTTTGGGCCATACTTCTTCCGTGATGATCAAGACCAGCACGTTACTGTGAATGGAAATCGCTATCACTCAATGATAACCGAATATTTGTGGCCCGAATTGGATGATATGGATTCAGACAATATGTGATTCCAACAGGACGGCGCCATAAGCAACACAGCGAATGTCACAATCGATTTATTGAAAACTAAGTTCGGTGAACTTGTTATCACAAGAAATGGCCCAGTCAATTGGACGTGCGATTTGACGCCGTTAGACTATTTTCAGTGAGGTTGCGTCAAGTCTATGATCTGTGTCAGCAAGTCAGCGACGATTGATGAACTTCGTGAGAATATCGTACGTGAAATTGCAGCAGTATCGACCGATTATGCGTGAAAACCGTAGAAAATTGGGTTCAACGTCTGGATCTCTGCAAGCGTGCCCGTGGTGGCCATTGAAAAACCCTTTAGCCACCAAACAAACAACGCTCGGTATTAAGTGCTTGTAAGGAACACTTTTCCATTTGGCAATATTCCTCCAACAGATTTGGTATGAATTATTAACCAAGGCAACGATGCAATCTTCAGATCGAGTGACTATAATATATAGCTGTCATATACTCGTAAACTAACTTATCAAAGTTTTTGTAAGGAATATTTTTTATTTGTGAAGATGTACCTGTAGTTTATCTGCAATTGATGTTAGCGATTTTTTTTTTTGGTTAAAAACTTGGTGAAATTGTACAAAACTTTGATATAATAAGTATCATCGATGAATTGAAAGATTATTCGCCTTCTCTTTGCTTGCCGTGAGACTATTTCTTTTCCATTCTTTATTTGTGTTCCATAGCATTTCGTTATTTGAACTGTTTTCTTTAAGTTAGACTACAGCATAACAAATCAATCAGTCTTAAATGTCTTTCATGCTGTATTAGCTATCCAGACGAGTTTTATAACGTATTTCAAAGAAATCAGAGAAATCAATGCATTAATTGTTAATTTTTAGTTTCTTTTATAACTCGGTTTTTTACTTGCAAACATTTCTAGAAAAATTTTTTTAATTGATTATTTTTGATATTTTAAAGTGTTCTCTTTTCGAGCATTAAAATAATTTCAAGTGTACTTTAAGTCCTGCAAATAATCTTAACAACAATTCATAGCCAAACAAGTTTTATACGAAATTCAGACACGCGACAAAGACACTTTCTTATCCTACCGATTTTCAGGCAACGGAGTTGCTCGGAGCCGATTAGCTATATAGGCTCAGATACACATACCCATATCTTCCTTTTTAAATCCACACATCTACACACAATATGATAACAGTTGTCATATATGTATGTAAATTACGTAATAATATATATGTAGGTGTAACTGTATATGACCGAGTAAAATTCGACAATCGCGCTGCTGACCTTGTCTGTCTATGCCTGCATAAATGCAGCTGTGCCACTGTGCTTTACGCGACTCTTTGCAACAATATTTTTCCTGCGTTCTTTGCATTATTGTGTGTGTATGGGTGTGCTTTAGACCAATATTTATTCTGAACTTGCGGTTACTCTCGGCCGCCAGCAGCACTTGGCTCAACTTGCAACACATGTAATGTATGCATATCACCGCTATGCAATCGTGTGTGTGTGTGCATACATATGCGAGTATGTGATATAATACAATACATTTTTATATTGGCAGTAACGCTGCCAAAAAAGCACGGCTCGCAGCGAAAAATAGTTAAGCAAATGCATGAGCATGATGGTTTTACAGTAATTTGTCTGCGGCATATATGTTGTTGCCCGCAGACAAATACAACCCAGTGGACAATTGGACTTCACTTTGGGTTCACTTGGTTTTTATCGAATACTTGTAGTCTTACTAAGATATTTTAAGAACGTACTCGTATAATTCTTGGACAGTATGGGAAAACTATAACCTATAACCATGTAAATCTCAGTTAGACAACAGTCTTGAATTGTCGCTGAGAGTATGGAAAATGGTCTCTGTAATGAAGCGCCTTATACCAGAAGTATCTGAAATCCAATCAACCGGAAAACTTCGTACCACTAAACTCTTGAAAGTATTTGATACTGGAGTATTATAATTAAAACTTAAACAACACCACTGCCAACACTCTCAAGTTTGGTGTGCGGTCGCAAATAATTGGCTGAACGCATAAACAGATGTTCCTCCAATAAATACATACGTACATACACATGCATATATTCGTGTGTTTGGCATGTAATTTTTGGTAAGAATACTATTTTTTGTTGGTAATCTGAGTGGTATTTTGGCGCACGTTGCGCTTAAACTTGCAAGGTCATCGCTGATCTGACTTTTGACATGCAAATTTGGTGTTCCACCACCACCGACGTAATCATACACATAAATACTTGTTCGTCCCTTTTGTTCTTAGGTTAAGGTCAGCCAATAAAATGAAAGTAAGCGAAAGCCCAGAAAAAAACCACGCAAATCGATTTTCATGCAATATTCGCAAATGGCCGCTGTGATAGCTAATTACTTTTGTGCTGGCTGAAGTTGAACCATGAGCAAGGAAAAACAAAAAAGAAAACAGAAATGAAACGGAAGATAGCTAGACATCACGGTCATAGAAATAGAGCGATAGATAGGTACTTACGTTTATAAGGTGAATATTTGTGACTTGCGTTTGTTGAGAGTTGTGTTACAAGAGGAGTTGGAGGAACATATTTCTGCTGGGTGTTACAAACGGGGAAAATTTTATATACTATAATCAGGGTATAAATAATGTAAGTACTATATTTATATATGTGGATAAAAGCATAATTTTAACTTTCGCGAAAAGAAAGTTTCCGTGAAAGAGTTGAATTCAAGAAGTCTGCTGTCGGGAGGTTTTGAAAAATTTTCAAAGCAGTGAGTCTCTGAGTAGAAAACCAGGCTCAGGAGCAGCAAGGAAAACAGCTTCTAAGGAGGATCGGCAAATACAACGTATTAGCTTCATTAAAATTGATTCAAAACCGTTGAGCAGGATGGAGTTCATAGAAGATCTTGAAACCGAAATCACTGCTAGAACTATACGAAACAGGCCCCGGGATGATGGTTTGAAGGCTTGAATAAAAGCCACTTTTGACTAAGAAAACCAAAGCCCACAAACACCTCTGGTGGGCTATATAGCACCAAAGCTGAACTGAAGTCGATTGACAGAAAGTAATCTTCTTTGACGAATCCAAGTTCAACATATTATGTGGTGACGGGATGTCGTACGTAAGGAGAAAAACTGGCGAACGCTAATAGCAAAGAGTGCATCTGAAGAACAATTTAAACCCTATTGAAAACCGTTGGTATATTATGAAGACCAAAGTAGCAAAGAAGGAATAAAATTCTCAAGGATGTCTGGTATAACGAAATAGCAGCATAAACATTGCAGAATTTGACAAATTTAATGCCGCAGCGCGTTAAAGTCGTTTTAAAAAGCAAAGGAGGCTCAACAAAATATTAGTCTTAAGATTATTGAAGTGTCCAATATTCACCCTACCTGACGATTAAAATTTATTTTTATAAAAAAAATTAGCATTTAAGTAATGTAAACATTTACTATTCACTACTAAAACACCAAAATATACAAAAATAGCAGAAAAAATTATTTTAATTTCTCATCTTGGCCGAAATAATAGGCATAAGGCAGTTTTTTAAGTTGTCGGAACACTGGCATTGCAGTATATTTCAAGCTGAGGTTTTTGTTTTTGCAAAAGCTGGCCTCTAATGCACCAGAATCAACATCTTTCTAGACAGTCAAGCAGCAATCAAAGCAGTAACCTCGTGTATCTGCCAGAAGTGTCTTGGGTAGCAGGGCAGCAGTAGGAAGTGTTGCCAGAAGCAAGCCACTTCACTTCTACTGGGTGCCAGGCTAGAGAGGCATCAGCCGGCAATGAAATAGTGGACGAGATTGCTAAGAATGGTGTACGGCTAACACCCGAAAACGTTATCAACATTGGGAAGCCCATTCATTGTCTATACGACGATTTGTACCGAAGCATGGTAAAGAGAATCAAAACCCGAACGAGCTACCTGAGTGAAAAATTGCAAAAGTTATATGCAAAGCGGTAGATGGGAAGTATACGGCATTCCTAATGACATTCAATAGAACAGACTATGGGAACATGATGGGAATACTAACCGGTCACTGTTTGGTGGCGACACACGCCCGCAGAGTGGGGCTGACAGATCAAGTAGACTGTATTAAATGTTCACAAGGGAAACAATGGAGTACCTCTTGTGCTCTTGTCCAGCATTGGCAAGACTACGCTGTAATCATCTGGGGTCTGCACGGTATGATATACTGGAGGAGGAGGTATCGATAGTAAGGCCACAGAGTCTGTTCAAACTCGTATCCAGCACAGGCATCTTAAAGCGTGACTACTAGTAAGACCTAGTAACTGAACTCCATTTGGTTTGACAAAGGATCAAAAATGGTATATGCGTGGCTAAGATATAAGAACTTGTAAGCGATCGTAGGATATACTATATATTCAAAATTAAAAATTATGTATAAACAAGTGGTGATTAAGGCGATTTAAAGGAATATTTTGTATGGAAAACTGTACAAAATTTAGTGAAAAACAGAAAACTCGAGTTTATAGCCCAAGTTTCTCATATTATTAAATCAGTTGGCTGTATCGCAATCATTTTCTAATTTAATCCAGCCAAATGTAGGACTTACGTTCCAGATAATCGAATTGAAGAAATACTCAAAAGTGTAGATATTTTAATAAAATTTTTTATCATTTTAATGCATGTTTTTAGTTCCCAATCGTCAAATTATCCTTTTTCATAGAAACTTAGTTCAAAACATTACCCTCTTATATGAAGAATACCTCGGACCTAGGACGTAGTACCTAACGCAATAGACATTACGTTGTGGAATTCCAAGACTGCCAGGTCTACGGCCTAGAATATTTTGTTGATAGCGTTCCCCAACTAAGTAATGAGAGCATTTTTGACATAAAATTATGTTTATAAAATTTTTTTTATGAATTTTAATACTATTGCCATAAATTTCAATCCTTTTGTAGAACAAATACTTCTCCGTTGCCTTTTGCTAGCAAATAGCTAATCTGAACTATTAATAGTCACTTTCAACTCAATTAAAATTGTGAATTAACGTTCATTTTAGAGCTGAAAAAAAAAAAAACAAAAACTAAAAAATGAACTCAAATTGCCCAGTCATTAGACTAAATAAAGAGCAAATATATAAGTGATTAATTGCCGCTAATCAAGCGGCACTTGCGTGAGCGATGCCGGAAAATAACAATGAACTGCCAACAACAACAATACACAATACACAATACATAGAGAGTAAATATCAACCCGCACAGTAAACAAATCATCACAGCAAATAGCAAATAAATAATCGCTGAGATCAAAATATACAAATCCATTGGATATTTCTGCACACACTTTGGCCGAGTCGTGGCGTCGAATGGCTCCCCAGCTAATAAGCGCGGGCAAGTGCGCCACGCAGTTGGGGGGAATGCAGCGATTGGCAATTGCTAGTGAACATAGCGCCGAACATTATATTCTTATTATACTCATTTATATATACATATGTATATATGCAGGGGTTAGGAGAGCTGTGGTTGTGTTTGGTTGGTGCGGTAGGTGGGCGTGTGACGTTTTAAAATTGCGTTTACTTCTTCTTTTTGTTGTCATTATTATTATTGGCTATTAATTTGTTTGACTTTTTTGTTGTTATTTTGCTTCGAAAATACTCTAATTTATAACGGTATATAATTAGAAAAATAAAGCAGGCACCAGCGTATATACATACTTATACATATATATATATAAAAGTATATATTTATTATTACGGAATTTGATTGGCATGCCTTATGTTTCTGTTTTGTTTAATACCGCCAGTATATTGGCAGCGAAATGCTTTATTGTCGAACTTATTAAAGCAATGTAAATAAAAGTTCATTTTATTCTTCTTTGGCACATTATTTGTATACTTTATTGGAATTGGCGTATTATTTCATCCGGATTATTGGCACGTACGTTTCACTAAGCGCTGCGCTGAAAATTAATATATTAATTATGGAGCACGTCACAATTATTAAATTGCGTCAAAATTTTTTTGAATTTTCAAAACTTTGAAAATCTTTCAATATTTCAATTTTAGAGGAAGTGAAATATTGTTTAGAAATAAAATAGTTCTAAAGTAAACATATGTATTAATTTTTTCCATGTAGAGCTGCTTAGAGTTTATTATTGTTTATTTTAGGAGTGTGAAATAATTATTTTTATATAAATATAAAAAGTGAGGAGGGGCCAAGTAGGGTATAACCGAACATTTTCTATTCTTGCAATCTTCGAACAATTTTCAGTCATAAGATGGCATACTTAAAGGGAATTATTAGTGCAAAATTGTATCCCATTATAATAATTACTTGCTGATTTGTGTACTGGAATGTGAAAGAATCAAGTGGAATTTAAAATTGTATTACATGGGAAGCAAGCGTGGTTGCAGTCCGATTTTGCTAATTTTCACACTGGGATATAGGAATGTGAAAAGAATGCTACTTGGGTCAAACCATGTCAAATGGTCCATGACAATTTCGAAAAATCACCGATTTTGAAAATAGGCAGTTCAGACGCATACCCCGTGATATAAATATTTCGTAAAAATTCTTTTTTTTTTTTTTTGTTAAAATGATTAAAGGTTTAAATTTAGAGCATAATAAATTTACAAAATTATTTTCTGATGATTTACGAGAGATAAATCGACGAAAGTTTGTGAAATCAAAGAAACAGGGTCGTGATATAACGGGTGATTTTTTTGAGGTTAGGATTTTCATGCAGTAGTATTTGACAGATCACGTGGGATGTCAGACATGGTGTCAAAGAGAAAGATGCTCAGTATGCTTTGACATTTCATCATGAATAGACTTACTAACGAGCAACGCTTGCAAATCATTGAATTTTATTACCAAAATCAGTGTTCGGTTCGAAATGTGTTTCGCGTCCGTGTCCGATGAGCGATGAGGCTCATTTCTGGTTGAATGGCTACGTAAATAAGCAAAATTGCCGCATTTGGGGTGAAGAGCAACCAGAAGCCGTTCAAGAACTGCCCATGCATCCCGAAAAATGCACTGTTTGGTGTGGTTTGTACGCTGGTGGAATCATTGGACCGTATTTTTTCAAAGATGCTGTTGGACGCAACGTTACGGTGAATGGCGATCGCTATCGTTCGATGCTAACAAACTTTTTGTTGCCAAAAATGGAAGAACTGAACTTGGTTGACATGTGGTTTCAACAAGATGGCGCTACATGCCACACAGCTCGCGATTCTATGGCCATTTTGAGGGAAAACTTCGGACAACAATTCATCTCAAGAAATGGACCCGTAAGTTGGCCACCAAGATCATGCGATTTAACGCCTTTAGACTATTTTTTGTGGGGCTACGTCAAGTCTAAAGTCTACAGAAATAAGCCAGCAACTATTCCAGCTTTGGAAGACAACATTTCCGAAGAAATTCGGGCTATTCCGGCCGAAATGCTCGAAAAAGTTGCCCAAAATTGGACTTTCCGAATGGACCACCTAAGACGCAGCCGCGGTCAACATTTAAATGAAATTATCTTCAAAAAGTAAATGTCATGAACCAATCTAACGTTTCAAATAAAGAACCGATGAGATTTTGCAAATTTTATGCGTTTTTTTTTTTTTAAAAAGTTATCAAGCTCTTAAAAAATCACCCGTTATTATAGATATTTTTCAGGATCCATTTGTTTAAATAATAATATTTTACATAATTTTTTGTTAAACAGTTGGAATTTTTAAAGTGTTCGTCACGCTAAAAAAAAAATTAAAAATATTCACCTTTAATAATCTGCAAAATTTTGTTCCTTTAAACTATTCCAAAATTATTGAAATTTTTGTCTCCCTACCGCTCTTAAAGCGTATGGCACATCCATCGTTGCGCAGTGCGGTCGTAAGCTTCCGACATACTTGTAAGTGCCGCAAGAAAACCATTAGCACAAATTCTATTATAATATACTTGTATACATTATGACAAAAAAATACCCGGATTATCCCTTCGATCGACTGAAAACGGGTTCCACGGAGCTGCAATTTCTATTTGGGAAACAAGAAAAAATCACACGGAGCCAAATCTGATAATAACGTTGATTGATCAATGGTATTAATCGCATTTTTGGTTTTAAATTCGGTCACAATCGTACTCTTTTTGAAAAAAAAAATTGTCTTTATCGGGACGAGTCGATCAAGAACCCGTTTCATACCTAAACTATTCACTATAATCATTTGAACGGACTCTCGAGAGCTAAATATAATTTTCTCAAAACAGCATTTTTCGAATTTGCTTGAATTTTTACCCGGAGACAAATGATCCGATCGGGTCGATGCTTTAAAAATTCTACGGATCGTTCTGACCAACTTTGCATGAGCGACTAAGGGTCTAAAACCGGTTTCGATTTAAATTTTAAAGTTAAATTTTTAATGTTTTTTTTTTATGTCATTATACGAACGATATTTTGTAGTTTGATACTTATATTATAATGTTAATTTATTTTGAAAATTTTTCCGAAGTACAAATTTATAGCATCGTCGCTAACAGATTTGCATCTCCTTAAGCTGCTATTTCTATTAAATTAAACGCCAAAAATTAAATCAATTATCACATGCAAAAATACTTTTGCTGCCACATTTCCACAAAGTGCATTTCACACGTTATTTTCTATTACAAATACTTTAAAGGCAATCATTTTGTGGCTAATAAATTTTTAATATTTCAAAGTCGTAAAGTAAACATTGCAAAAACAACACACATACGCCTGCATTCATTTGATCACTCAACACATTTATAAATTTATGAGCTCACTACTTTTATGCTCACATAATCATGACGAAATGCATTTGTTTTTATAGCAATAAGCGGCGGACATAAAGCCGACCAAATGGCCAACAAACAAAATGTTAACAAAACGTTTGAACTAATTCCCACGCGGAAGTAATATCACATTCATTTCATCTTTAGCACTGTTGAAGATTTCTGCACCTAAAGCTCTACATATGCATACAGGGTCCGGCACTCGTTCACACCGTTCGCGCTGCTGTCGCAATGGAATCAGCTGTTTATAAATTTGCTGAATGACAGTTCGGAGTATTGTTCACAAGTGTACAAAAGCGTTTTGCCAAAAGTGAACGCAAAAAAAAGTGATCAGCGATGGAATTCAAACGTAATAGTGTGATTGCTTTATATTAAGCTGGAAAATCACAGCCAGCATTTATTCGTGAGCTCAAACACCTTAATGTGAATAAAGCTTTTGTTCATGGCACCATCACTCGTTACAATGATACTGGTAGCATCGCAAAACGCAACGGAGGTGGTCATCAAAAGACTGCAATGTCACATAAGATAGTTCGGAAAGTGAAGAAGCGACTTGAGCAAAATCCACGACGAAGTGCCAATCAAATGGCTAAAGAACTGAAAATATCCGACCGCAGCATCCGACGCATGTTGAAAAATGAGCTCAAGGTCAAGCCTTACAAGTTCCGAAAGGCCAATGATCTCACACCGAAGCAGCAACAAGTAAGATATGAGAGAGCGAAGCAGTTATTTCCCTTGGCCGAAAGCGGTAAATTCCGAACATTGTGTTTTCTGACAAAAAAATTTTCCAATTGAGCAATTCGTAAACCCTCAAAACGATAGGGTTTACTTGACCGACCGTTCATACGAGAATCTAAGTCATCGGTTGGCCACCAGGAGACAGCACCCACCACAAATAATGGGTTGGGCCGCTGTCAACGCAGATGGGCGCTATCAAGTTGTTATCATCGAGCCTGGCGTCAAAGTAAATGCGACATATTATCGGGAAAGTGTTTTGGAGGTTGCTTTGAAGCCATGGGCAAACAAACATTTTGGTCGCAAACCATGGACGTTTTAACCAGACGCAGCACCGGCCCACAAAGCGTGAGTGAACCAAGAATGGCTGAAAAAACAACGTTCCGAACTTCATTACGACCACACAATGGCTCTCAAGTTCACCAGATGCGAATCCAATGGATTGTTCTCTCTGGGCCATTTTGGAGAGCAAGATCCGAAGTAAAAAATACACACAAATCTCGAGATGCTGAAGAAAACCATTGTCCGTGAGTGGGCCAAAATACCGGCAAGTCACATTCGGGTGGCTTGCGATTCGGTTTTTGACCGTCTCAAGGCCATAGTTAAGGCAAAAGGTAGTAATATCGAGCAAAAGTGAATTGGTCCTGAATTTATGATTATTTTCACACATTTTGTACTTTAAAATAAATAAAAATAATTTTTCAAACCGAATTTATGATTTTTTTAATTGGTTTACACGTCTAGTACCGGACCCTGTACATACAAGTATATACACATATGCACGTAGATATGTATCTAATACAGTATGGTTTAAATACCTGCATATATAACAATGAAGCACGAAAATCAGCTCATAAAGAGCGATTGCGGGTATATGTATGTGTGTATGCATGGGTAGGTATGAGAGTGTGTTCATTCGTCATTATAGCAATAGTAGCAAACATGTTATTAATGTTAATAAACATTTCCTATTATAGTCTCAAATGGGCTTATACAAGTATAATCATTTGTTTTATAGTATATTCATACCTAAGTGGGAACGAAATTGTTTGGGTACACGAACGGGAAGCATTTTGCATAAAATGTTATAAAACAAAGTTATGAGAAATATAAATTAAAATATTTTAACGAAAACTTAATTTCAGGTTTTAGTTTCTGATTGATTTTTCAATAAAAATTATTTTAACTTGTATTATGCATACAACAATATGTTCGTAGACAGTACACCATGTCGTATGATTAAAACAAAATTTATAAGGCATTTGTCTGAATGTTCAGTGTATTTGGCTGGTCACAGCTTGCGACGCAACTATGCGTAGGACAGTACACCACAACAACCGGAAGCCAGCATATTGGTGGAATAAAGAAATAACTAAGATCAGAAACCTCTGAAACTCAGTCAGATGCCGCCTGCAACGTAATTAATATGGACAAAATGCAAACAGCTTCAGAAAAATATTTAAAAGACAGAATAAGCTTCTGAGGTCAGCCATTGGATGCAGTAAACAGAATTGTTTTGAAAAACTTTCTGAGGAAGTAAATTGAAACCTTGTGGGAACAACTTACAAATTATGTCTGTCAAAATTCAAAAATAAGGCAGAAGAATCCAAATGTCGCCGAAACTTTGTTTCCAAAACACCACTTTATTTCTTTTGCTAAGTCACGAACCGAAGTCGTAGAACCACCACTGTTAGTTATTAAAGTTGAAATATTGGCCATAGCCGGAAGAATTAAAAGCAGCAAAGCGCCTGGATTAGATGTCATACCAAACAGAACCTTAAAGAAGACATGACTTTGAAACAAAAACTATGCGCAAAAATGTAAAAAGCGTGTTTAAAAGAATCTCCGACCCAAGGAAAGTTCAGCGATTGGTTCTACTTCCTAAACCAAAAAAGCTTTTGAAGGAACCTTCATCTTTAAACCTTTGTGCATGCTGGACAAAATTTGCAAAGTGTACGAAAGCATGGTAAGAAACCGCTTGGAGTTAGCAATCCAGAAAGCGGGCGGATTATCAAAAAAACCATATGGCTTTATGAAAAAGAGGTTGGCCATTGACGCACTAAATAATGTCGTTGACACTGTGAAGTACGAAGTAAGTGGCAAGCGATGGAAAGGGGAACAAAAAAAATATTGCGCGCTGAACACCCTGGAAGTGAAGAATGCCTTCAACTCAGCAAAGTGGAAAAGAATAATCAAGGCTCTCTCCTCAATATCTCATGAAAATTATTAGGAGTAATTTTGAAAACAAGCGACATTCGATACCGATGAAGCCACCAAGAGCTACTCTATTTTGAGTGGAGTACCGTAAGTCCCGGTTCTAGGCGCCCTTCCATGGAACCTAATGTAAGATGGGGCTCTAAGGAGACACCAACCAAAAGCTGAACACCAAAAATGATCCGAGCAGATGGTTCTCCTGAATGATTTTATAACTGGCTGATCAAAAAGTGACCAAAAGTCAGTAGTCTTGCTCATAAGTACTAGAAAAGTGAAGGAAAGTACATCTCTCGTGGTTGAAGGGTGTGAGATTCATTCACAGCCACAACTAAAGTATCTGCGCGTGCTCTAACCGGTGATTTTTACTCGCAAAAGTAATGAGATCGGTTGTATTATATGCGGCTCCAATGTGGATCCAGGCTCTAGGCATCAAATAAGATGCCAGACAAATTAGCACAGTGTACACGCTGTCGGCACTAAGAGTTATCAGTGCTTTCCGAACAATGCCAAACGATGCTGAAGTAATGCCAGTATGATGCCCACTGACATTTAGTGTGACGAATACGAGCGAATGTACAAGCTATCAGAGCGATCTATATAATATCAAAAAAAGAAGAGAGAGTCAAAAGCAGAAGCGGTGGCATACCTCACTCAAAGGACGGTCGACCCACAGACCGATACCTGACATCCATTCGTGGATAGACAAACGACATAGGAACTTGGATTTCCACCTACCTAAATACTAAGTCAACATGTGGGTTTTTAAAAGCTACCTGGACAGATTCCAGCACTACATTAGTGCGCATTGTCCGACGTATTCAGAGTGCTTTGAAGACTCTGAGTAGGTATTCTTTTATTACACTCCTCTCAAACTGTTTGAATCAGATATAAATATAAAAAAGTGTTTGATCTTTCCTCAGCCAAATACTTGACTTGAATAAACATGCGAAATGAAGAAACTATTCTTGCTGACTTCATTTGATTTTTATAATAATTTAATGTCAAGAATTCGTCCATCTACTCTGCCAAATCTTTCTTTTAATTAAGATGGACATAAATTCCGTTGCACACTACAACACTTATACACTATGAGTCCTTCAATGCGAATAACTTATGTATTTATTACATTTTTATTATACGAAGATAAAATTCTATAGCAATTAACAAATTGAAATAAAAATGGCAAACATGAGAGAGGGGGTGAGAGAGAGGGAGAGCAAGTAGTTATTTCCTTCCGTGCATTAATGCTTTTCTGTAATTAAGATCTTACATTTACTTACATTTCAGTCATTTGAGCCATTGTTGGCACTAAGCGAAAGGCAAGTCTTTATAGTGGGCCATAAAATGGGTGGGGCCTGGGCAGGAGGATGTAGTCGATGTACACGACAGGCAGAATGGCAATAAAACATTTATTTGTACGCTTTATTAACCCGCGCACGTACACAGCATTTCAATAAGCACACTAACACAAAGCCAAGCTCATTGCACGCACATACACACACTCACACACATGCGGCACACACGCACACACGTGTACATGTTGTAAGTTTAATTGTCGCAAGTGCATTTCTGTCTCCTTTAGCGTCTGTCAGTAGGCTGTAGCGGAGCGTACTCACTGCAGTGGAGTGCAAGTAAATATAATAGAGTGAAGTGCCAGGGAATCGCAAGTAGAGGAAGTGAGCCAGTGGAATGCAGCAACTGAAGGTGCAAAAGCAAATGCCATAAAATTGCAACGACGCGTGCCAAGCGAAGACTGCTGGCATGACAATAAAAAAAAAAAAACAAAAACAAGCGTGAGATATGCATGTGTTTATGAAAGTGAAAATGTGTTATTTATGCGAATTGCAAGGCTCTATATTGCCATAATTGAAATAAAGCGGAAGCGTGCAACAATTGAAGTGGTAATAATACCTTCCTGGAATTGCGGTAAGTAGGACAAAATGCGAAAATGTCTTGTAAACAATGCAAATGAATGTGCAAGTAATTTCAAATACCAGCATTACTATGCTAATATATTTATATATAGACTTAGATATTCCATATACGCACACAATAGAGAAAAACAAGATTTATGGGCGCTTGGTGTATATTCAAAGGCTGAAGGCTGCAAGTGAGTAACAAGTCGCCAGGCAAATGTAGTACTGAAGTAGATTTAGATTGTCGCACGGAATTGTATCAATAATAATTCTTAGATATTTTTATAACATGCAAATGTAAGGCTAGATTATAATCGCGGAATTAAGTCACCCATATTTAGTACTCTGGCTAAAATGCAAAATGCATTTTTAGAAAGTAGTTTGTCTCCTTGCGTAGTATACTGACATAAATTCAACTTCTTTATCGTTCTTTACATGGCGGGTTCCAAACCCACAACGCAACCGGGAGAAGGGATTTTTCGCATTCTCACATTAGTCAATCTACTCTTGGAGAAAATAATTCGCGCCGTTAGTTCTGTTTTCTCCAGACTGGATAAGGGCACATGGTTTTGTCATGAAACAAGCAGACGTTGCACTCGCGATTTGGATCCCACGTTACTGTTGACAGTCATAATTTCGAAGACGTAGATAATTTGCTCTACTTTGAAACCTTAATTGGTTTCAATAACAACGTGAGACTCGGGATCATAGAATAACTTTTGTCAACCGGTGCTACTTCGGGCTGAGTAGGCAATTGAAAAGTTAAGTCCTCTTTCGAAGAACAAAGACCAAATGCTACAAGACACTCATCATCCAAGTCCTGTGGAGAGGCGAGGACGGTGACAACATACTGTATGATGATTCCGAGTTAAAAATTTCGAAAGAAGGGTTCTGCGAAGGATATATATTTCCTTGCGCATTGGCAACGGCGAGTACCGCAGTCGATAGAACTATGAGCTTCAGCGAATCAAGAGGCTGCGTCTGCGCTGGCTAGGTCATGTCATCCGAATGAATGAAAACACACCACCTCTGAGTGTATTCGACACCCCTGGGGGTAGTGAAGAAAGAGGAAGATCTCCACTCCGTTAAAAGACCAGGTGGAGAAGGATCTGGCTGCACTTGGTATCTCGAACTAAGCCAGTAAAAAAGAAGAAGATTCTTTTTGCATCCTGAAAAGGGTAACACAATGTTTGTAACACCCAAAAGGAATCGTTGGAAACCCTATAAAACTTCATGATGAAATGAGTCGATTTAGCGATGTGCGTCTGTCTGTTCGTTTGTGTATATTAGTTCGCACATGTTTAATTTGGAGATATTGATCTGAAATTTGCACTTTTCCCACAAAGAAGCCGCTCATTTGTGGGATTCGCCGACAAACTGAACATTTAAAATCAATTGGTTGTATTGAAAGTTTTTTCCTTTGACGAGATATTTTCACAAAATTTGGTAGAGAGAGAAGGGGTATATAATAATCTCAGGCTCCGAATATATTGCTCAGAACGGTCTAGTATAGCATATTTTAAAGTTATAACCTATCCAAATAATCTTATTTAAATATTTCAGGAACATTAAATATGTAATTTCGATAGTTTAATGAAACCACTATAGTCTAAGTGAATTTGAGTAATTGAACCAAGATTTTTTAAGTTAAATTAACAGAACATCATTGCAACTAAAAAAAATTACTAAAACGTGATAAAATTTTTGCTGATATCCATCAAAAATCACACAAAAAACGTCATAAAAATGCTGAAGAGTTGTCTTTGAGAATTGAACATGAGTACCCTCTTGTTGATTTAATTTGTTCGAATATAATAAAATTAAGAGAAGAACAGATCTGAAAATAATTGATGTGAACACTTTAGATTTATATATTTACACACTGCATGTGACACTTTTGCACGTACGATAGTGTTACTATTTTTATGAATATCCCTACAAACATATACTTAGATATATATGCGTGCATGCGTGCATTATAGCTAATACCCTATTGTATCGCACGCCCACTGCATACACAGTCCATAGCCCTCAGCTTTGGCAGCATCAATTGCTTTGGATTGCTGCCAAACAATTATAAGTGGATTTTCTCTTTTGCCATACGCCAAATACGCCATTTGAAGAACTCGGAAGTGTAGCAAATGTATAGCACGCTAAGAAGATTCTTTATTATTCTTTAGAAACTTTTATTGCTGATGCAGCAACTCTTTGGCACTTTTGCTGACACATGCTATATATGGCAGTGCTTACAAAGTGCCAGCCCTTACAAGTTGACGTGTGTTCCAATTGGCAAACGTTTCGAAATGGAAGTTCTTGAGTGCAATTGCAAGTCGCATGAGTTATAGCGAAGCCAAGGAATTCGAGTGACACAATTATACATAGCGCAAAAGTACAACATAACTGTGAGGAGTGTGAAGGAATTCAGTTCACGATAGAGACTTTTTAGTTCACTTCAGTGTTGAAAAAGAGGATGGTGTATTGGATTTATGCGAAATAACTTGGCATTTTGATAAATACAACTTCCGAAGAGGATATTTGAAACAACTTGGGACGAAAATTTATTTGCTTTTAGTTAAGAAAACTTATTTTCTTTGCTAAAGTTAGGATTCACAAATTTTTTTTCCATATATCTCTACTACTTTTCTATATAAAAGTATTTGGTATTCCATTTTAAGAAGAAATTAAATGCATAAATCTGTGGAATATGAAATGACAAGATAAACTGAGTATAAATCAAGTCATAAAATATAAAAAAAAGACCAATTCAAACCAAAAAGTATGGACTCATTAAAAGCCTAACCTAAAAAATACCAGTTATATCAACTGTTTTAAAACCGTTATAATACCAATTATATTAATGTTTAATACCAGCAACAAGCTATTTATGAGTCCTAGTCTCACGCTCTGAGAAAGGATCTTCATTTTTCATTACAGGCCTACAAACAGATTTACGGAATCTTAGTGAATGATGATAAGGAATTGACAATGACAAGAATCTTTTGGTCAAAGCTTAGGTCTGAATTCCAGACGAGATACTTCCCTTTAAGCGCTGTAAACAACTCAACCATTAATATAACCACCATTCATGGCATGAAAATAAAGCAAATTTAGCACTTTGATTAACTATTAAATATCAAGTAAAAATTCTAGACCACACACTGTACATCAAAAGTACTAAATAAATTCCATCATTAACCAAATAAGTGAAATCCGCCTTAAATAAGTGAAGAGTTCAATAAGTCAGCCACAAAAGAGATTAGAAATTCATGTAATATAAAATGCGTAATTGCATTAAATTAAATCTAGTTCTAAGATATGTGTCAAAGAAGCCTAAGAACCACGAAACCTTCCACTCTTCAAACACTATGTATATGCAAACTTAAGGCAAGAAAAAACGGCAAACCAGAGTCACAACTGTGCCAGCTGCAAATAAGCGCATTGCATGTACATAGGACTACATACATATAATAACGGTAAATTTTATAAATAAATAAGCAACCTACTGTAACTTAACTACTTGCCGTGCAGTTACATCCTACACACTATCCATTCATTGCATTTAAGTTATTAGAAACCATTTAATAACTAATCGCCTTAACAACCTTTGCTGTCGCATAGTGACCGCCAAACAGCAAACTAGCCTACAACTGACAGCCACAAAGAGCGCACAATAAACGACAACTGTCATGAATTCTGCAGATGCATTATTTATAACGCTAAGTACACTTACAAACTGCATACCTATGAGTACCGGGAAGTAGGCAAACTTTAGCAAACCGTTCAACTTTAAGTACTCGGTAAGGGAAAATGACATATGTTCAATGCGTGTTTGTTCTACATATGTATGTATGTATGCGAGTTGGGTACTTAAAAGTAAATTGGTGACATGAAAAATACATATTATGTCACAACAAGCTGCTAACTATTAGCCATTACGTAGTCATGTTAAAGCCTAAACGAGGACAGTTTGAGAAGACAGTGACAGCTAAGAAGCGCTCATCAAAATTATTTAAATTAGTTTAAAAATTATATGGTATCGAAGGTTTGAGTATAATTTTGGGCATATGACCACCGCGAATGCTTCTCACAACACCATTTTGTCAAATTTAGCATCAAATTAGCATTATACATATAATAAACGAAACATCTCGCGAATACCGTGGCGGACGTTCTGATTTGTCAACATAGATCACTGACCATTGGCTTACACTTGCGGGTAGCGGTGAAATTATGCCTTTATTTTTTAGAAACTACAAACCATTCATGCTTACAACATACAAGCCACGACAGACTAACTGCAACAAAGAACTCCAAGTCTGGCAGTTTTTCAAAAACACGTGTCTGTTAAGCCAAAAATGTGCCTAGTCGCTGAATGTGTAATGACAGTAAGAATATAAATGTGAGTTTGCCGCATATAATCCTAAGTTTGGATATATTATTTTGGTGATTTTTCTTGCTGGAGTACTTACAGTAATCAAAGTGCTGCCGATAAGCAATATGGTATCCAGAACATAAAACGATGACGTCTTTAACAAAAAGTATTTATGAGCACACCTGGTTTGACAGCTAGGGTGTTTGGCTTGCAAAGGCGGTCTCATTAAAATATTATAGGAGAAAACCAATTCAAAAGTACGTAGGTAAATATTAGATATATTGCTACTCTAAAAACAGCGAAGAGCACTTCCCTTCAGGAAGTCGAAATCAAAATATTTTCTATGAAAAGAGCATTAGAAGCGACACTAACCCCTCGATTATTGACCCCGTCCACCTATTCACCAATAAAATTGAATCTAAGATCGCCGGTGGACAATGGCGCCAACAGAAATAGGACTTATGCCGTCATCTACACCTACACTAATAAATACACTAATAAAGAATCAGATATAAATAAATATAATAATAAATATGGAAAAAGCAATAAAGGCAAGAGGAATAATAAAAGTAACTTTATAATTTACAAGCAACCAGGTTAAGCTTATGCAGCTGAACTAAATATAACCGGCCCTGTTGGGGTTCAACACACCTGCCACTAGTTAGAGGTGTTGTAGCTGTAAACATTGTGGCATGATGATGACGACGTCATCGATTGAGTTGCGCGTGGCAGGTGTGCGCGATTCCCACACCCAGAAAATATACACAAAAACAAAAACAAATACAAAGTAGCGAACTCACACATCTGCTTAAATATATGTATGTATGTAAGTGTTTATAAACGGTTAATATAGCACAAGCGGGCATTAGTATACACACAGATATATGTACAAAGGGTTCACGCCCATCTTCACTCGGACTTAACCCGAAAGTGTAGTAAATCCGCTTTTATACTCAACCAACTACTTGCAGCTGTTGCTGTTTTTCACTTAGGTGTATCGATGGTGGTGCGGTGTCTTTTGGTGAAACTTCTAATCGCTTTATCGATTTTGTATGGTACACCTATTTTATTGTTTTCAGGTCGATGGACGAAAACACCTTGTTGAGACAACAGCAGCAGGTTTATTCAACATAACATGTATATTTATGGGTAAGTGGTTGTTATTGAAATATCTACTTAGTTCTTAGTAAATAGATGAATACAGGCAATCGTTGCTCGCTTATACTGAGCTGTGTTTAATACTCAGAACAATGTAACGGTAAATAAAAGTGCCAAATATTTAGAAATTTAGTATGTATATTAATACATCGGCACTTCTATTTATGCTATACTGAATATTAAAGAAATTTACAGCAAAGATTCATCAATTCTACAAGCATAAAATTTGGCAAATTATTGTCAGACTCTGTATACGACTCTTTTCTTTCGATGGCTACCTTCAAAAATTGGCTTAAAAAGATTCAAATGATCGTAAGTAGTGTTTGTTCAAAGTTTCCGGTCTCGTATTGGCATGCCGCCGATTAAAGGAGCGCGAGATGACTAAACAGTAGGCGGAGTTGATGTAACACACTATACACCAATGATCAAACGAAAAAGTCAATACCATTTAATGTGACGGAAGTTACCATTTTCAAGGATTCAAAAGACATGAACTACTAGAGAGAGGCAAAGTGGTCACACGGCTCTGCAATGCGGAATTATTGGCCGATTGGACGCCAAACTATAAAAAAATAGGTCAATTTGACGAAGGAAAAAATGCTCTTCCACAAAGAGAACGGTTCATATGGCATGACCTACTTGGTCCAATACGGTATGAATTGAATCATCCACGGTTGTTTGGTTTCCAAACCTGAAAAAATTACTTGACAAACAAATTTTTCAGATTTCTTTGCAAACCTTCAGAAAACGTATTTTTCAGACGAATGGAAGTAGTTGGAGCATCGTTGGGTCAAGAGCATCGAATTTAAGTTCGACTCTGTTGAGAAATGCCAAACGAGAGTACATTGAAGGTATCAATGAAGCCTTACTAAGAACTTGTTTCCTTTTGGTTTTTTTTTTTTTTTAATCCTGGTTTAGACAAACCAAACTTGGTGGTAGTTGAGTAGAAGACGGTAGAGAAGAGAGGCACTGAACATATTTACGGAAGGGCTAAAGTTTCAGGAGAAGGCTGCTCGCGGACTTTGTGACTTTCGCATTCCTTATTAGCAAAGGTTGGTGCCATGAGGGTAGCATCGTCGTGCTACAATCAGAGTGGAGAGGCATCACAGCAGGCTCCTCTGCGGAGCAGTAAATCTACTGCTACCCTCATAGCATCAACCTTTGCTAATAAGGGATGCAAAAGTCACAAAGTTCGCGAGCAGCCTTCTCCTGAAACTTTAGCCCATCCGTAAATATGTTCAGTGTCTCTCGTCGGCAGCAATCGGTGCTAGTAAAGCGGAATCTCTGGTAACTACAGACCTGGCAAAATAAGCTTCAATAGACCCGTTGTATATATAATGGGATAGTTTTGAGCTTCGATATCTTCATGAGTTCTATTAATGGATAGCTTCGTGGGGGCTTGGCCGCGCTGGGTCTAGTGAGCTCTTTGCGCTCGAGCCTATCCCTACTTGTATGAATTCTAACTGATTTCTATGAGAAAAGATAGAAACTTTTACCGGATAATGCTCGTAGAAGCTATGTGGAAAAATAAGAGGTTGAAAAATCTCAGCGTTATCTTTATGTTTGTCCTGCCGTTGCGAGATTAAAGCTGAAATACTTGGAAACTCACAGCTTCAGATGTCCTGATGAGCTAGCGGGAATAAATAAAACGCTTAAGCAGATTTATATCAACCTCAATGCGGTTTACTGACTTACTAAATCTGCTTATGTAACATCTGCGTAAAAAACTGTATTTAGTAGTACAAGTGATATGCCAGTATTGACGATCAGCTATTAAACCAAAACAAATCTCAACTAAGAACTTGTGGTAAACAGCGAGTACTTGTTTGAGATGTTTTTAGAAAGATGATAGGAAGAAAGTTTCCAAACGATCATAAGAAGTTCGAGAAAGCTTCTGCGAGTAAAAGCAAAATTTTAAAGCTGCTATATTTCACATCGGCTGACCTTCCATTTATGATTCAGTCTACTTTATGGATAATTATTTTACTGCATGAGTCACTGGTAAATTAGCAATGTAAAACTCTTGTATTTTACCATCATCGCCAGTATGTAGCAAAATAATTATAGCATTTAAACGGGATTCAGTAATATCCCTTGATTATCAGCTTGAACCCAAATGTCTCTTTGGCAATGTGCTATAATTAATAAGCCCGACTCGGACATCCAACACCTGGCGCCAACAACAGATGACGGATCACAGTTCTTTTTACGCGCAAACCTGCAATTAAAAGCGTGTTTTCTCACTTCGACTCACTCACCGCCGTCAACATAGATTTTCCCCAACTAATTGTATAGCAAGTAGTCGACACAATTAGTTGCAACTATCGTACATATATTTGTTGCAAATATCTAGTTGACTAATTATATGTTCACCAGCAGTATACTAACTGGAAATTACGCGTGTAAGTATGTATACATATGAATATACATATCTACATGTGTGGGTGTGTGAAATTCAAACCGCCCGCTGTTTAGCTGCTGTTTTTTTCTTTTTTTTTTTGTTTTGGTATACAGTTACCTTGAACGCCTTAATTAAAACTTTACAACTTGCAACACATAGACACTGCCAATGACACAGGACAAATTAATTTATTATTGGCATGGTGTCGGACGACTAGTTGACTTGTTTAGGCGACTGTGTGTGACTTGTGTATTGCATTACATCACTTAAGTACATGATTTTATGTGCATGTATATGTATGTAGATATGCAAATAGAATTGGCAAATAGGTGCCATGGGGTGCCCAGTTGTTTACACAATCCTGCCGCTGAGAGATCATTTAACGTCAAAGTCGTTATTTTGTTTACCCTTAGGGAAGCACGAGCAAGCAAGTAATCTACGCCTTGCTTTTAAACAACAACATTGTCTGCATGTACGGTAGTCGTGCTATAAGTTCACTTCAGCAAAATCAAAAAAGATTGTAACAAATGATATAATGACAGTGCAAGTGTAACGGCAAATAATAACAGATAAAACTGATTTAATGGAGTCTATATTGTGGGAATCTTTAGTATTCCAAATATAAAAACTGCAAGCTTTTTTCGGCAACTTTTGCTATAACGGGTGATCCAAGTATGGGTACTTTTATAAGGAGTCTTTTTATGACAGATCTTTTTTCCGTATTATTTGGCATTTTATCATGGTGATTACGCCTGAATGAGGTCATTCAACTATTTTATTAAAATTCATGTTCTGTAAAGAATGTATTTCGCGCGCTTTGCTCAACTCAGTATTCATTATTGAATAGTATTCGACCAAGTGGAGAGTCGATTTGACCTATTTTAAGTCGAGATCTTAAAATAAAAGCATACAAAATGCATCGTGTGCAAGAACTGAAGCCGTTTGACCTTCACAACTCTTGAAGAGTTTAAAGAAAATTCGACGGTTTCGAGCCAAATTTTGTTCAACTATGAGGCCCATTTCTGGCTCAATGGATATGTAACGAAATGAAATTGCTGTATTTGGGCTGAAGAAAAACCTAAAGAGATACAAAAGCTGATGTTTTATCTAGAAAAAAAGACCATGGTACGGTGTGTTTGTGGGCCTGTGAATCATCGGTCCAAATTTCTTCAAAAATGATGCCGGTGAGAACGTAACCATCAATGGCGACCGCTTTCGAGCCATGCTAACCGACTATTTGATGCCTGAAATTAAAGCTCGTGATCTTGGCGACATTTGATTTCAACAAGACGGCGCCACTTCCCACACAACCCATCAATCAATGGACTTTTTAAGAGAACACTTCGGTGGACAGATAATTTAATTTCACGTTTTGGGCCGGTCGATTTGTCACCAAGGTCGTGTAATATCACATTGTTAGACTGTTTCCTGTGGGGATATGTCTATGTGAACAACTCTGCTTCGACTTGAAAAATGTTTTTTCGAATGATAATAAACATTTCCAAAAAAAAATTTTAAGTTTCTGTGTTTTTCGTTTTTAAACCTCAAAATGACTATATTCAGAGATTTGACATTGTTTCCGGCATTGTTCCCGAAGAACGAATGAACGAAGGATACGAGTTGTTGACTTAAATATATGAATAAACAATATTTATAAAATCTGATCTAAGTTGTTGAAAATTAAGATATTGAAATCAGTAATATTACTATATTAATAACGTTTTTCAACATGGATTTCGAAAGAGCAACTATTCTTCCGTTTCATGTCAAAGATGTGTAAAAGGTTTATACAATTGATGTAAAGAGATTTCAGATAAGTGGTTCTATATAATATTTTCTTCTTCGCATTTTAATAGATTCAAGATGCATATGTCCACATACATCGCTTTATATGTCAAAATCATAAATATTTATGGCTACATTTTGACCACATATGGCCATATGCGAGTATGTATGAGGAAAATATGGAGTAGGAAATTATTTAGTCATAAAAATCGTTTATTTTTCCAAACACAACGCCCTTTACATGTTAGACCAATGGAATTACCACGCGATATTGACATTCAAGTGTCGAATGGCAGTCAGTTGGCAAGCGGAATGCATACGCTTTTAGTAAAAGGGACTAGAAAACATGAGCCGTTACTAATGCGAAGCAGGGCAGGCGAATGAACAATAAAATGTAAAATTCACAAAAAACTACCAAACGACGAAAAAAAAGAAAAAGAAACTAGATATGAGCAAATGGCAGTCAGAAAAAGTATGTCAATGTTGTGACCAATGAAAAATTTATTATTTGCCGGGTAAACCGAAAAAGTGTCATGCCATATGCGCGAGCAAGTGTCGCACAGTCACGCATTTGCGTGTATATGTATATGAGAGAGCAAGCATAGCCCTGCAGAGAAAGCTACTGTACTTTTGAAACATACTGAATTAAATACATATGCATATGTAGGCTTTACTGGATTTTTTGGGATGAGAGAACAGATCTAAACACAGTTAAAGACAATTAAACAAATTACTTAAACAACCATCAAGAACTTTGTGTATCTGAAGGGAATATTGTTTTTTTTACGATCTAAGATTGTATGTTCAATTTCAAAAGTTTTTATGTGAGAGGAACCGCTTTCGAATAATAAAATTTAGTGAGTAGAAAATTCAGAATATTTATGGGGAATTCGTTATTCCACTCTACTGCGGATTAATGGCATAAAAATAAAATTCAAGGTTAAAAAAATAACTAAATATTAAGTATCAAGTAATAAGATCGTCATGCACTATTTCGTGAATCAGCCTTACCACCAAATTAATCCTATATTACAAGCACTAATAATGATGATCAATCATAATGCCAAGTTGTGAAGTAATTAGGAAATTAAAAACACATTTAAAAAATATTTATTTTTGGAAGAATTAAGAGAATTCAAGGTAATATGGAAGGGAAAAATTCCGGAGGAACCAATGATTCAAGCTCCAACATTCGTTCAGTAGTTAGAGACAGAACCTTCTTCAAATTCCAATTCCATGCAGTTTTCAGTAACAAAATACTTCTTCTTCTTAATTGGCGTAGACACCGCTTACGCGATTATAGCCGAGTTAACAACACTATTCTTAATTCAACTAGCGTACTTCGCGTTACTTAAAATTTTTATAAGAAATTATTATATTATGGTAAAATTACTTAATTATGAACAGAGCCACAGACATGTAAGTATTTTTGGATAGTAGACATATTGTTCAAATAAGCATTGACACTTTCTACTAACCATAGAAATAAATGTAAAAAAAATAGTAAGACTTTTTAATCTAGGTTGGTATGACTCTCAGTAACATCAAAATAATCATTAGTATTTAATATACGCTTGCCTTCTTGAGATACATCAAGCGCATTTGGCCATTTTTACGATGAGTAAAATTATTCAACAAAAAAGTTCCTTTAAATTTTGTGTGCGGAATCAAATTTCTGTAGCCGAAACTTGAGAAAACAGAATGTTTTAAAATGCTTTTGGTGATAATTGTTTGTCGCGAGCAAATGTTTTTGATTGGTACACATTATTTCAAAAGGGATGAAAACGCTTTGATGATGGATCACGTCCAGAATGGCCATCAACATCCACTGCGGATCAACACGTCAATAAAATAAAAAAATTAGGGCTTAAGAATCGACAATGAACATTCAGAGATATTACTGGTATCGTTGTAATAGCGGAACGGTCAGTGAAAACCATTTTGAAAGATCATTTGGGCCTAAAAAATGTGAAAGCACGATTTGTTTCAAAATCACTAGATTTTTTTGAAAAAAAGCATCGTGTTAACGTCTGTAAAACAATGCTTTCAGACTGCCAGGATGTTATAAAACGTTTCATTACCGGTGATGAGTCTTGGATCTATGCTCGCGACCCGGAAACAGACAACCAGTCGACCGAATATCGTGGAAAAGGTGAGCCGAAACCGAAAAAGACTATATCAAAGCAAGTCAAAAATCAAGGTTATGTGGACAGTTCTCTTCAATTATAGAGAAGTGGTGGTGCACTCCGAGTTCGTTCCGACCGGGTAAACTATCAACAAGAAATACTATTTGAGTCGTGTGCGTTGTTTGCCCGAAGTTATCGAAGTTATTCGTAAAAAAAGGCCGGAACAATGGGCCATCAACCCTTGGATGGTAATGTACCGTCCATACTTCGTGAGTTTTTCGCCAAATTCTCATTTTTCAACCAAATTTCCTCTAACCAATATCCACAATCACCGTATTCGCCTGATTTAGCTCCGTGTGACTTTTGACTATTCAGCAAACTCAAACGACCACTCCGGGAAACCATTTGAGTCAATTGAAGATGCTAAACGTGAATAGCTACGCGCATTGAAGACTATTCCCGAAATTGACTTTATCAACTGTTTGGGGGATTGGAAAAAAAGTTCTCACAAGTGTGTTAGGGGCAAGGGGGATTGCTTTGAGAAGGACGACATAGATTTTGAAGAATAAATTAAGAATTTTAAATTAATGAACAACTCTGTTATTTCTGTATTATTACTTCGATTTAACAAAAAAATCGAAAGATTTATTGCAGAATAAATATTATTTTCTTTTATTTCTGATTTTTGGATATTTAGCCATTTATGTTACCGTTGAACTTCTTTAAGTTAAAAATGAGGCCCAGTATTTCTGGTAACTTTATGGTAAAATATATAGACAATAACGACGCACAGCCATGTAATAAGTGCAGGTTTCCAAACCACAAATAATAAAATGAAACCAAAAACGCAGAGCAAACACTTGTCTGCAAACCAGCGGTTGAGGAATCAGTTTTAAATCACTACATTTTGTCATGTGTATAAAAGTATGTATGTATATAACACATACACATACATAACAACGAATATGAATGTAATAAAGAGCGCCAAGTATGCAGTATGCCGCACAAACAAGTGCACTTGACCGTGTCCAATTTCAGTTTTCAAGGGTTAGCCGTTTGAAAAACAAAAATCGCGAAGCCAAAAAACACAATGGGGGAAAATGCGCGAGTGCAAGTATGCAAATTAAAGCAGAAATGTGAAATTCATGTTGGCACTTCGACAGCAGCGGAACGTTGCAATCAGCCGCACTGATTCTTCGGGGTGTCGTGCACCGTTAGATATACATTCTTGTCTACATGCATATGCATGTGTGTGTACAGTTAGATATACTTCGCTACATACATATATGTGTGTGTACAGTTAGATATACTTTGCTACATACATACATATGTATGTGTGTACGTGGTGTTGTTGCTTGGCAAGCGCATATGCACGAATGTGTAATGCCATTGACGCGACCTTTTCTCTGCGCTTATAACTGGCTGCTCGCCTAGGTGTGCATGTAGTTGTGCAGGCATGCAGACGAAAATTGTTTATATTACAAAAAACAACACTGCACATTTGCGACTTGTGCATTTATATAGCAAGTGCTCAACACTCGTCTCGCCAAGAGTTGTGTGTTGGCGTAGTAAAAAATAATTTCGTTAAATTCTAAATTTATAAAATGCGCAATCATCTTAACCGGCAATTAATTAAATGAAATCCCTGTTTGCATGAGAATTTGCAGTATGTTCGCACTAAAAATATATATAAAGAGTTTCTTTTACTATTTAATGGTAATGGAAATTGTAGTTTTTTAAAACGGAAATAATGAATTAACAGCACCACTATTTCCGTTTTAAAAAACTACAATTTCCATAGTTATAAAAGCGCGCTTATCATAAAAATGGCGTTAAATGCATTTGCATTGCATAAATCAAAGCGAAATGAAGAAAATATAAAGACTGATATGGCGAATTTCAATGAAGCAAACTGATTGTGCGCCCCAAAGCAACGTTTAGCATGTCAAAACTCGGAAGTTTAAGTGCCACAATTTCCGACTTAAGGCACAAACACACACAAAAACACTTTTCCTTTAGTTAGGTGTTTTCAATTCACAGCTCATAAAAGCAGCCGTCACGAGTGTGGCCAATAGCGAATGGCAACGGGCACTTACTTAGTTTCCATACTATGTAGATTCATGTCGAGATCGAGTCGTACGCCAAGTGGGCGTTATATTATGTGGTCATTCACTTGGTTTGCCAACTTGCGGTCGGTTATAAAATAAATTTGAGCATTAAAAAGTCACGCATACGCCACGTTGCACCGAGCAAAAGAAGCAATATAAAAGAAAAATGTCTTAAAATGAAACGTAGAATGACCAATTAAGTGCAGGCAATATTGTTAGCCAACACTGAAATTATACTTTTAATAATAACGGTGGAATGCGCGCTTAGCACGTTGGAAGATCACTGTAATTCAGAGAGATTTAATTTAAGTGCGGCTATTCATAAGCAAAAGTGTGTGTCAATGTATGAAAGTTTGACTCAAATTGGGAATTTGAAAAGAATTTTCAATTATTCGCTTCTTTTTCACGCTAAAAATAAAATACATATAAATGTATATATATATGTATATAAATTTAAAAATTACAATCATTATGTTACTCACCAAAATTCTACCAGTTGTCGTTTGTCCCGATATAAGCTCGCCAGCCCAGTCTTTGGCTTCGGTCATAAAGGTACCCTCGAACTCTTGTTTGTTGCGTGACGCCTTCTGCTCTTTCTGTTTGGGATCGTTGGGTCCCAAATCGGGCTCCTTGCGGCAGCAAATGAACGCAAACGCGCGCCATAGTAGCACAATAAATAGCCCAGCAAGGAAGGTAAATATGCTGGAGAGCAAAAAACACCAGTACTTGCGTACTTTGAGACACTCATCGGCAGCGAATGGTGAATCTGTTGGATCTTCGGCCAATGATTCGACAGTGCTTTGGTCACACCCCGACATCCCCTGCAATGTGTGAAGTGATAACAGATTTTAATTTCAATATTAATATGAGAATATAAAATTTTAAGCTAAATAATATATTATATAAATTATATTACTAGCCACTAAAATGCAGAAATATTATTAATGTGGGGGTATGTAATACAAATGTATGTTAATCTGTTGATTTATGTTTAAATGTGTATTAATAAAGACTTGACCGTAAATTTCTCGCAGCAATGAAAATATTATAGTGTGGTTCATTTAAATGATTATTTTATATCCAACTAGTTCTTGTATAGAATATATGTGAATATGTATGATTTCAGTAGGGAAATACCTGAATTTTCTGCAAAATACATAAATTTAAATTAAAATTTTATACAATCATAAGTAAAGCTATAATTTTGAAAATTTAAATAGAAAGTTATTGAGGTTATATTAAATTATAGCGATCTGATATAACATGGAAACCTCTTACATGAAATTTCAAACGGTCCTTAGTTACTAAACTTTATAAACATATTCTTGATCCATAAAACAAAAGACAATAATATCTCGAGAATAGCTAAAATCAGAAATTAAAAATCTTTCCCCCTGTATAAAACCATTTTAAGCGTGAAAATCAATACAAAATGTAAGACCTCATTATAGCATCATATACGATTGAATAGTGTTAGTGGTAAAATTCAAAAAATAGTTTGTGTTCGCTGATCTCAAAGATGAAAGAAAGCATTGTTTGAACATCAGAAAAGAAAAAACGAGTCATAAATATTAAATTTTTCGGTCCCATATTAGTCGAGACTTCGCATATATTCTCTTACAACTGTCTGCATATACGTGAACTAGTCTTTGCGTTTTTGAGATATCGGTGTGAAATGCAGATATGCATGTGTTTCCAAGCGGCAACTCATTTTTCAAAACCGCCGTTATCAGACTACCATATAACAGCTGTCAAATAAACTGATGGATCAAAATCGATTACTTAAAAGTGGAAAACTTTCTTATTTGACAAGATATCATCACTACATTTGTCATCGATTATTGTCCAAGGAAAGGCTGTAATCTTCGAAAAAGTTGTTGATCAAAATCCTATAGCCCAAAGCTGCCAACAAGTTGACCGATCAAAAGCTAGTTCTTTCATGGAAACTTTTTATTTGTGAATGTTATTACCCCAAGATATCATGATAACACTATATAGAAATGAAAGTAATAGTAAATGTCAGTGCACTGTCAAGAGTCGAGGAGCATAGTAATATATATTTTGACAAAAAATAACCCGGAATGCTATGTTACAAAGCCTTCAAAGCGGCCGAGAGATCGTTGAAGACATGCCTCGTTCTGGAAGACCTTCAAAATCTTCAGCTGATGAAAATAGTAAAATAGTGAAGGATATGGTGCTTGAAAATAGTCAGGCTAGTATTAGAGAGATTGCAGGAGAGCTCGACATCACTCTAGAGTTCGTTCGAATGATTTTGGTGGATATTTTGGGTATGAAATGCATTCTTGCTCGACTCGTCCCGATAAAGCTGAATTTTTTTTTTTTCAAAAGACTACCTTAAACAGGTGTCTTTGGACATGCTTGAACGTGCGAATTCCGCTTCCACATTCTTGGAGAGCATTATAACTGACAATGAGGCATACAAACAAGTCAACAATCATCGAAATGGAGGTTGAAAAAGCGAGCTCAAACCAAAAAAAGCACGCCAAAGTCGCTAAAAAGTCAAGGATGCTCATTGTTTATTCCGATATTCGTGCTTTGGTGCATCATAAATTTGTTCCGGAGGTACAATAAGGAGTTTCAATCATCCGTCGAAAACGAACGGAATTGTGAAAGAACAATTCATGGATTTTAAACGATGACAATGAACATCGCATCAAGCCACAATTGTGACGGAATTTAAAGCCAAAAACGCAATGAATATCATCGTTCAACCACCGTATTCTCGAGGTTTGGCTCCGTTTAATTTTTTTTTTTTTTGTGTTCTCCAAACTGAAATTACAGCTCAGTGGAGCAAGTTTTCAGTCGATTCAAAAGATAAAACTAAATTCGCTGAAGAAGAAAAAGAAAACTGTTCAAAAAAGTGCTTATGAAAAGTGTTTCGAGGACTGGAAAAATCGGTGGCATAAATGTATTACATCTGGTGGAGATTACTTTCAAAGTGACAAAATAAATATTGATAAATAATTAAATATTTTTATTTACAATTTCCAGATATTTTTTTGTCACAATGCAGTACCAAACCAAATTTCGGAATTTAATCGAAGAATAACAATAACACACCGGCATTTCACAAAACTGTATAGAGAATTTTGTTGGTGTCACAACAATAAAAACAACACTTATGTCATCAGCTGTACCTTTTATTTATCTGTTTTAGGGTTGATTCCTTGCAAGTGAATATAAGAAGATCACTGTTCTTATTACTGATCAATACTCAAATTGTGAAATCAACTTGATTAGAATGATCGATGGTCAAAATTGGCAATTAATACAATAAATTTATTAAAAGTATAAATATTTTATATTTTAGCTTTTATTTATAATGTGAAGAAATTCTCTGTTCTGACTCGATTTCGAATAATAAATATGTATGCAGTTTATCTAGCAGAGCAAAGAATACTTTCAAAACACACAAATAATAAGAGGAATAACAGGAGCAAAAACAAAAATGATTTTACTTTAATTAAATATAATAAAAAATCAGGAATTCCCTTATTATCTCATAAACGTAAACATATATTTACTTTAATTACATTTTCTCTTTCAAACATATGCTAGTAAAGTAACAAAATTTCCAAAGCAATATAAAAAAATACAAATTACTCTTCTTTGATATCATACGATGCCGCGTATAGTATTATATGTACATTGTACTTGAGATATTTCAATAAAATTACTTCCAAGAAGTACTTAAATTGTATACAATACAACAATATTGCAAACAAAAATAATGCAAAAGTTTCGTGACTTAATATGCTATAAATTAGCCATAAACAAAATGAAGACATAAACTAAATGGAAAATAAATAAAATCGGAAGAGGAAGGCAATGAAAAGTATGCATATTAATGATACTATTTACACAGTTGAGAATGAATTTATTTAGGAACCGGTGTGTTGGCAAAATTTCACTCCCAATCAAAAATCAATTTCAACAGCAACGTCTGCCTACAGACACATGTGCTTATTTATATGCATGTACATTGTGGATTAGTGTTACTCATACGCACTGGTTCACTGCCAATTTACAGCCAACATTTTTAGTATTTAATGACTGTTTTCAATGCCATTAATTCTTGCATATGCACAAGTGGGAATAAAGAGACAAGCACATAAATGCATAACAAGCTGATGAAGGCATAACATAGTGATATTGATGCTTCGACTGCTCAATTCAGAGACACAAGACATTTTTAGATGTGAAAAATGGGCGATGTGGTTATAGTGAACTAGTAAAATGTAAGTATTTCGAAGCAAAGTGGATATATTTTTTAATTTACATATGAGGAAAGCTTTATTTTTTAAGAATTTCTAAACTTTCGTCAAAGTCATATTTTAGGTATCGAATAAAATATTAAGTTGTCAATGGAAAACTTGTAAACAAATTATTGTAAACCAATAATGTTAAAATATTAGTTCAATAAGGATTTTCAGACCCGGATAAGTTATTTTAATTGCAAAAAAAATCATATTAAAATGTACGGATAACAACCTAAAAACAACTACAACATCGGCTCTTAAACTGGCACTAAACCTGTCACCTATACTGACTGCAGGAGAATTTATACATAGAACCAACGGGCATATCTCAGTCGATAATAGCGGTTGAGCAAACACCGACTGCATGATCGCAACTGGAAAAGAAGGTTCAAAGTAAACATAGAAAAAGATGGCTGGCGTAAAGGTATGTTGGCCACGCGCAACACTCTAAACATCAGTTGGAGTTGGTGCGAAAATATAGTGTCCGGAGTTGGGCATAAGGCAGCATTTTAAGTTGCCGGTCCACTGCAGTGTATTTCAAGCTGAGGCCTTTGCAATTGCGAAAGCTGCAGAGCCAATCAGCAATTAAGGGAGTAACTTCGCATCGCATATCGGCCAGAAGTATCTTGAGAAGCATGATCAGCATTGGGGAAAATCTTGCATTGTCTACACGACGATGTGGACAGAAGCGTGATCGAGCTATCTGTGTACAAAACTGTAAAAGTAATGTGCAAAACGGTTGCTCAGAAGTACAGAAAAAGAGACTGTAGGAACATGATCGGAATACTAACTGGTCACTGTCTGGTGGCGACACACGCCCTCAGAATGGGGTTGACAAATCAAGAAGGCTACAGGAAATGTGTAAAGTAAGGTACATGGGAAACAATGGAGCACCTCTTGTGCACTTGTCCGGCATTGGCAAGACTACGCTGTAGGCGTCTGGGGTTCCCACGGTATGATACACTGGAGGAGGTATCGATAGTGGGGATAGAGTAGAGTCTGTTAAAATTTGCGTCCAACGCCGGCATCCTAAAGGGTGACTACTCATCATGGACCTAGTAACTGAACTACATGTGACATGTGGTATCGCAAAAAACCAAAACTGGTATATGCGTGGCTTACTGGCCTACAAGATTAACCGAACCTACCCATTGGAAGAGAATAACACAAATAAAAGTAAAAGTAATATGCGAGTGACCTGAGATCGTGAGGAGAAAGGAAATAGCTTGGTTATATTTTTAAGGATTAAAAAAAATATTTATCGATTTCCAGCAAGACGAGTGCCACCGAATAAATTATGTATCAATATTCTAGACCGGAAGCAGATCTACTAATTTTTTTGTATATCGCTCATTTGCTGCAAGACCAGCATAAATCAAAAAACGTGATTTTTGAGTTAATGCTGCAGAATTGTTCGTTATATCATACTTCATGTTGAGTGAAAAATTCATATGAATACCTCTTGTATGCTCTTCTTGAGAAGAGAATATATTTCCTGTTTTCCGTGTAAGGTTGGAGTCAGTTGAAAACTTTTAACGCGTTTTCCAGAAAATCGATTTTTTTGACTTATGCCGGTCTTGCAGCAAATGAGCGATATATATTTTTAAATCTTGCACAAACTATTTTTTTCTTTCACGAAATTCCGGGTAAACTAACTGATGTGAGAATTTTCGATTAAGCAATCGGAATATTTTCCCATATTAGGTAAGTTCATACCAAAATTTCGTGAAAGTGTACAAAAAAAAAAATAAAATAAAAAAATTACAAAAAAACAAAATAAAAAAATTACAAAAAAAAAAAATAAAAAAATTACAAAATAAAAAAAAAATCCCAAAAATACACACATTTGGAGGTTATGTGATAAAGACGTACATATAAAAGTTGTTGATCTTTTGATTATATTCAATTTTGTCTCACAACTTTCTTCTAAATAACACGTTTTGCGGAAATTCGCCATAAAATGTTTTTAACACTTAAAAATTCAACCTCGATTTCACTTTCCTCTTCCTAATCTCAGATATCTCTTTTTTATTCTCTTTTATGTTATTTTATCTTCATTTTTCAATGGGTTTTTTATCTTCCAGAAGATTACTAAATTTTTTTAATTTACTTTTAAAGACTGCTGTACTGTCCTGTTTGTATCATTCCGCGGGCTTTGGTATCGAAAACCAGCCTCCGGCAATAAAAATATGGTTTTTTTTTTAAATAGTGATGGGAAATTAAATACTGCCTCCACCACCCATTAATAGGGCATTAAAAGAAACATTTATTCGTAAAAATCGTTAATAATATATGTAAATATTTTTTCAGTTGAAAGAAAAGCTGACTGGTGCCTTTGATAGCAAATCTGTTAGTTTGAACTCCCAATAGCACTTAACAACTATTTTTTTTAGATTCACTGCAACATTAAAGCAATAAAAACAAATAAATATTTTATGACTGCATTACGCTTACATTGCTCATGACGTTCGCGGTGACACTTTGGTTGAGCGCAAAAGCGAATTCTTCCATAACTGAGATATTCTTTTTTTGTTCACAATAAAAACACTGTTTTACATTTTTTTATACGAACACTACGCCAAAATTTGCATTCTCACCAAATAAAAGTGATTTTCAGCGTTTATTTATTGGCAGCTCGTGCTGCTTTTATAATTTCTTTGCAATCTGAGTTATCTTTTCAATTATTATTTTAATTTTTATCAACCATTTTGAATGCTGCGCTGTTTAGCATTTTATTTTATGATGTTTGCACTTTATGAAGTGATGCACTAACTCACACATACATATACATATACGTACACACACACACTTGCACGCGCTCGCCAGCTGTGGTGCCGTTGAGGTTGACAACATTTGCACAACGCTTCGCAGTCACATTATGTCACACAACAAACAGCGCACTTTGGTGAATTTTCTAATTTTCGATTATTTTTGTTTGTTTGCGCTTCACTTTATCACATTCTCACGAGTTGTGTTCGTACTTTTATGCCGCGCTCAGCTTCCTTCATCGTATTTTTGTGCCAATGAACGCATAACGAATATTTTAAACGAGCAAAATGGGAAAAAAATATCTTCAAGTTGTTTTTTCGTTTGCAAAATTTTTGTTGTTTACTAAGATTTCTTTCGCTTGTCTAAGTATTACAACAAAGTGAATTTATTATTGCGCTGAATTTGCTATGAGGCGCGCAAATTAAACACATTTTCGACTGTCACCGCGCGTTTCGCTGGTGACAACAACAGCAACAGCCCGAAAACGGTGGCCAGAAGAGCAACACAAAGATTTTTGGCCGAAATTCTGAAGACCCGCTAGAAACGCGCGCGCAACTAGGAAGCAACGAAGATGCTGTGTTCGGGCGAGCGCCCAACCGTAGCGTGCCTCAATACGTCATGCAGCGCGACCAAAATAACAGCACACTAACAACATCAGCGACGATACTTGAATACACTTTGCCGCCGTGAGTTGTTGTGCGCGCGCCCACTTGGACACAAACAACAATTTTTTCGCTTTTATTTTTTTGAATTTTCACTTTGATTACTCAATATATAGATAAATATGCACGATGTGCTTCGTGTTGTTGTCGCTGGCGACAGCTGCGAAAAAATTTACGAAACGAAATTTCGATTAAATATTTTTTTAGAAAATTATTTTTTCATTATATTGCACAATTTTTTTAAATTTTCTCAATAATTTTAGTGAAACTAAAACACTTGCTTCGTTGGAGTTGCACAATTCTTCCAATGTGAACTTGAATTTCACTCTTATAAGATTTGGTGCACTTGTATGACGAGTTAAGAATCGTTTATCCCGTCGCACGGAACGCTCGCCATCACTCACTCTTCGCAACTGAAGTGAAAAATTGTCACCGTAAGAGTGTCGAGGCGTCGACTTTCGCGAAAAACTGTCGCGCCTCTGCTCTGTTGTTGCTGGCAGCGCTGTACGCCGTCGCGGACCTCACAAGTATGCTAGCGCTTGTCGTAAGACTCTAGCGTCATTATATTTTTCAACACGTCACTCCTTGTTGGCCGAATAGTAAACAGGTAGCGAGCTATTTGAGTGGTTGTTGGAGGAAGCAATTCACGCAGGGTAACCAAGAGCTTTTGCGCAAATTGGAATCTTACATGCCAGTGAGACATAAATTAGAATTTACCGTAAATTTTTAAATAATTTTTTTTGTGAACACTTGCTATTTTTTAGAGAAATTTTTTTCAAAAAATCGATTTTTTTATTATTTTATTAAATTTTACTCTAGAATATTGCCCTAAATTTCCAAGTTGTTCCGGTTTTTTTTTGTTTTTTTTTTTTTTTGGAATTGTGTTTTGAAGTCGTTTGCAAGGTTTCTCACTAACTACGCAACCGTTCTTCATGAAATTTAACGCAGGTTCTTGAGGTACAATTCTTAAAGACTTCGGCGAAGGACTTTTTTTCGATTACAACAATTTAAAAAAAAAATGTCGCAAAATTTCAGTTTTTTGCCAAAAAAATGTCTGCTAAAAATCCAATTTTCAATTGTTTTCCTTCGATCTAGTCAAGGTTTAAGTCAAGGTTTTAACTCAAACACGTATTTTTTCACTTTAGAAATGCCTGTAAGGAGTTATGCTGCCAATTAATGAATCACTTTTCCACAGCCAAGAAGTGTCACCATAGGTCCACGTACTGCCATATACAATAAGTTCTCAAGCAATCAAACTCCATAGGTGCCTATGTGACGTCATCGCCCATAGTGCACCACTATTCCAAGTAACTTCAAACATTTTTCCAACTCCAACTTTTCCAACTCTATTATTATCTTGGGACCAGCTGTACTTACTTTCTTATTTTTCATGCCTCACAACATTTAGACATTTTGTTTATTTAATGGAAATGTTCAAGTGACACGCAATGTCAACTTCCTACAACTGTCTTTATGGCACAACTATTTACCCTGTAAACAGCCATGTACATACATACGATTTCCTTCAACTATGTGTTTGTATGTATGTTTGTATATATATGCTTGTAGATATGGCTGTTCGTGCTCACGCGTATTATTTGAATAAACAAATGGCTAATGAACATGGAAAAATGCATAAGAATGCTATGAATGATAAGTGGCAGAGATAAATATTAGCCAACAAGAATTATGGTAATTGATGTTTTGTGGAGTTAGCAAAGAATGCGCGGGAATAAGTACAAAGCCAAGGCCAAAGGAGTGAAAGTGCAGATTGGTTCATAGTACTAATAGAAAACCGCTTCGAATTGCGAGCATTTTGCTTTTTATTTTAACACTTTTCAAATCGTTTTCAATGCGCGGCCAGTCAATTAAAGAAATATGCTCTATATACATTAGATAAAGCAAGTTATTTGTTGTTTATTGCTGAAATACTGAAACCGCTTAGCGCTCATAATTTTTAAATAGATGCGGGTAATCTGAAAAAAGAATAATAAGAATCTTTGCTGCCGATGAGTTCTTATTATTATGTAGTCAGGCGACTCTTAGAATTACTCTTCCAGTACTTCTGCCGTAAAAAGCTCTATGTTGTTAACACTAGATTGCCTAATCAAGTCATTTTGACTGCTTTCGAATTTCAATAAAAAGAAAATAGTGATTTAAATAATGACATAGCTTGTAATAATTTTGTGAATTTTTCTACAACATATAAATGGATTGATTAATCATTGTTTTGCCCCCTCTTTTACTTCCAACATATACATATATATATGTGTTATATCCAATTTGCCGAAAGGGAGTAATTTTGACTTCTTTTAGGCGATAGAGGTATAACTAAGCTCCCGTCTTTCTAGTGTTGAAAAGCACTTTATACAACACAAAAACCTTAGTTAAAATTCCGAATAATTTCGGCCTTCTGTTAAACGAAAAGCAGCAAAATAAATATTTAAAGAGTAATTTTTCTAATATTTCTCAGATATTTAATTCTTAAAAAGCAGAAGAAAATTTGAAAAAATTAAATTCAAATATTCTATGGTAGAAATCTCATAAAGGTCGTTGACTGTCACGAAGTTTACTAAGCTGCATATAACTACACATTCGCTAAAAATTTAACCAGTCGAGGTTGACACTGGTTTTGATTGACCCGGAAATTTTTTTATGTATATTTTTATACTTATTATATTTATTTATTTTATATTTCGTTTACTTTAAACACATGTTTTAAAAATATTCAAATTATTAGCAATGTTTCAATGCTATAATGGCAGCCCTTCCACCACGAAAAAAGGTTAAAATTAAATTTCTCTTATTTCCTAATAATTTATAGTATATATAATGGAATTATTAATAATGCGAATATTCGATTTGGCATTAAGTTGGTGCAATGAGAAAGCATTTTTGAGGTTAAAAAGCTCATGTATCTAAAAAAGCTGTTTTCGGCTCTGAAATCGTATTAACTTTTCTTACCAGCCATACTCAGATGTTCTCAATAGGACTTACATGAGGAGAAAAATGTGGCCACCACAAAAATTCGATATTTTTACGTTGAATTTTACGCCCGTATGAATTTTTGCCTTGTTTTATTGAAAAGAGTAAGATTTTTGCGAATGGCTGTGTATTAAGGGTAGAAGATTTGCTTCTAATACTTCCTGGTACTTGGTACTATTCATTCGGAAAGAGCGGAATGCCAATAATGCCCCAAAATTTGAAACTACACCCCATACTATATGTGAGTCTCCGCCGAAATTGCGCTAAGAAAAATATCGTGGCTCTTTTCGTAAATCTCTCCAGTATCCCAAAAAGCTGTCTAAAGCATCAGGGTTGAACTTTTTCTCATCGGAAAAAAATCACCTAGTCTACTTTGCCCCAACCATATTATTCAAAATTTTATTTTTCTTAATTTTACCTGATGCCAGTCTTTATTCATGTGATTTTGGGCAAAACTTAGACGAGAGATTTTACGGCGTGGTTTCAGGAGAGGCGCTTTCTGCATTTTCTCACGTACAATGTTAGGATTTCGTTTCACTGCCCGCCAAATCGTTGAAACTGATGCTGGAATTTGGTTCTCTGTCGACAAATTTCTCTTTTCTGGCGCGTGTTAATAATTTTTTTCGACCAGAATAAGCTTCCCTGGCCATATTTTTCTATATTTTTCTTTGTTATTCCGGTAACTACACACCACTGTTACCGACCTTTCCAAACTCCGAGCAATGGCGCATTGAACCCTCAGCAGGCATTTTCCGATTAGTTACTTATTTAACACAATCTAATAAAATTAATTTATAACTCTAAATAGAACTGATCGGTATGAGTGTCTTTATAGCAATGAAACACCGATTTCAGAGCATTCCGTTTACTTCCGACAATAGTAGGAAAAGTACCGTTAGTAAAAAAATTGTTTTAATAAAATGTTAGAGTTGCTGAAGAGCTTTAAAATAACATCATTCATTTTTGGAAAGGAAACATATATATAACACACAGTTTATTTTCTGCCACTACAATTTCAACAAATTATTAATTAAAAATTGTATTGTACAGCCACATTCTAAGCTCAAAAAGCTAAAAATTATCTATGAAAGCAGAGAAAATTCTAAGATTTTTGGTCAGTTAAGATTGAATTTTCATGAAATTTTATATTTTATATTTCATAAAAATTATTCTTTATCGAATATTACCTAAATTATAGCAAATGCTTGTCCATTTTCTTTCAAATTTATTATATTTTTATTTTTTACTTGAAGTTATTATAATTCGCTCACCTTTATTTACCACTTCCTACTTCAGTACTCAGAATTCACTAATGCAAAGCAATATTGCTACAGAAATATGACCATAACGAGTGTAATAAAAATGTACCACTTTGCAGCGCATGACCACATTAGTGCAACTTAAATTATGGGAAATATTGCACTTGCATGAAGTCATTTGCACATTTGGGGCGCCGTTGCCTAATTCAATTAGGAAAAGTGCATTGCGCTGCCGCTAAAGAGGCTAGTAGAGAGCGCAGCGAAAATGCATAAATAATTACCGTTTCTGCTGAGATGCGTGACAATTGGGAGTCATAAATTTCGAGCACTTAAGGGAGGCATTCCTTAAGCGCCTTACAATGCTGGTATGTACAATGGAGGCGCGCTCATGGCCAACAACTAATTAACTTTTTTGACATATTTTTCCGGTTAAGTTGTCACAATTTATTTACAATGTTTTCATAATTACATGAGATGACATTAAGCGGAAGACACTTGAGCTGCCGAAAACAAGAAGTTTTGAAAATTTTGCTGTTGTTCTGGTTAATCGCTGCTTCCTGCCATGTTGAGTTTCACTTAAGAATTTCTCTCATTTCAAGTTATTAAAACAAGCAGGCTTTCACTTTAAAATGTGGTACAAATATTTATTACTTTTCATCCAACATTTGCTGCTGACAACACTTGCCTCTCACTAAAGTCACACCCTTGGCATTAATATTAATTAATGTGAATCATAAATCGCGCACGCACACCGAACAGGCTAATTTAGTCATCGAATTGTTATTCCCTAAAATAATAAAAAAAAAAAAATACCGAAAAGAGCAGCAAGTAGCAACAACAACAGTCACAACACGATGGCCAAAAAATGTTTACAACAACATTGGCACAGGCTGTGCACTGCAGCTGCGTTTGCGACTGTAACAGCTTCGCATGTGTTTTGGTATTTATGCGGCCACTTGTGTGTGTGTGTTTACTTGCAGCCGAGCACGCGGTAAGTAAAAATAGACGAAGCAGCCGCTGGCAGCAACAAACACATGCCGCCGCTATTGCCACCACAATCCATCCGAAAGCATAGCAAAGTAGCGGCGGCGACTGCGGTTGCTTGTGACCGGCGGGCAAACAGTCATGGCGCCAATTCGTCAGTCTGTCAACCAACAACATGTCTATTTGCACTCTCAGCTGGTGCACAGTGGGGTGGTGGGTTGATAAAAATTGAAAATTTCGAAATGCAAAAATTTTATAAATATTGGAAAATAAAATTTTTAATATTATATTTTATAAACATTATAATTTTAAATTAAAATAAATTCAAATCATTAAAAAACAAGTAAAAAATTTAAATAATTAAAAAAATAAATAATAAAAAAAAATATATATATAAATTTTTTTCAAAGCAATATTTCCTGTCTTTTATAAACTTTAAAAAAAATTTAAAAACTTATATTATTAGCATACATGAAAGAATAAGTCTGGACCATTTTTTTTATTTTCCTCTTTTAATATTTTTACTATATATATGATAGAAATATATATATTTTTTTAATTCGCAAAATGAAATACAAACCGTAACTCAAAACATGATTGAAATATTTTTTTAAATTTTAATATGTTGTTTAAAAAACAAAAATTCGAATATGCACAATAGCTGTGCCCCTTGAATATTTTTTGTGTGCTGTCGTATGTAATGCTTATAATTGTGGACTATAGTTTTTACATTTTCTTTGCAATTTTTTGCTTCAAATTCAAAACGTTGCCTACATTTAGGATGATATTCAATAAACGAACGTCATAAAATAAAAGTTTCAAAACTAAAAAGATTTAATAAAATTTAGTGAAAGATTTTAGACATAATTAATTTAAAAAAATTACCTCTTTAGTCCAAATTAAAAAAACTGATTTAATAAAATTATATCTATTACAAATTTCGAAACTCTCAGAGCAATTCACTCACTCATCCTCCCCACCGTGCGTTGTAGCAGCTTTTATATTTTTTCCACTTTTATTTCTTTTTTTTATTTTTAGTCTTCGAATTTATGTTCTAAAAGTTCATTCAATGAACTGGCATTTATACACACATATACACACGTGTGCTTAGCAGCTGCCGATCGCGTCTTTTATTGTCAGAAAATATTAATAAATGTAAAGTTATGAGAACAAGCAGTCAAAAAGAAAGGCAAATGGCCGACAAACGACAAGCAGCAAAGTACACACACAAATTCGCGCCTGCTGAGCAGCTGAAGAGCCATGCACACGCACACGCACGCACATGCTCGCTTTGTGTATGGTGAATAAAGGCACTAGATGAAATCAAGTACAATGCATGTGAGTGGCGATTGAATGCGAATGAGCAAGCTGAAAGCTGGAAAACTGAAGTGTATTCTTGCAAATGACGCAGTCTTTCCCATATTATTTGTTTATCCATTCGAAGAGTCAACAGTGGAGTCCGTGTCGATTACAGCCACGTCTTTTCATTGACCTTGTTATTTCAGTTTTTTTTTTTATTTTTGGCTTCACTCATACAGCAATTTATTGTTTTCTTTGATTTTGGCAAATAAAATTTAAAGGGATAAAGAGATAAGGAACCGATATTGAAAATTTAAGTGGATCGCGAGACAATGGAGATTGAAGCCATTGACGTACATGCGGTGAATCCATTGTGTATCTCGCTTAAGTGTTTTTTTAATAATTCCAGATTTTTGTAAATAGCTACGGACAGAAGTGTGTGTTTATATAGGACCAATGCGCTTTTTTTAAACAAGAAAAGATGTTTCGAATTTTCTGAAGCTACGAATAAATGATAATCTAAATTTTTACTTATTAACTTTCTTTGTATACAGATAATACAGATAGTGCAACAAAGAGCGGTTTCATTTTTAATACGAAAATAATAACTTTTGACTTAAACTTTAATTATATTACCGATTTTTAAAATTGGGCATGCGCCCGCCCTCTAAAAAATTTAATGTACATATCTCCTAAGCCAATAAAGCTATAATAACCAAATTTGCCCAGCACAAATATTACAATGTGTGCGAAAATGGGCAAAAATCGATCTACATCCACACCCACTTTCCATACAGCACATTTCCAATTTAATTTTTTCACTTTCCAGTATACAAATCATGCACGGATAATGCCAGTATCGTATGACCAAAAATTATCAAAAATAACGAAAACTGTTCAAGCCCTTATGTACCGAATATGTGGACCCCAGCATCTGTAGTTGACTTTTGACCGAAAATATCGCTCAATGTCTGAGATATACAATTGAAATAACGGCAGATATCTTTCCTGCCAATAGTATATCTGTGTATAAAAAATGGATTGAATTGAGTCAACACATCTCTCAGCCGCCATATACGTAATATAAAGATTTTTGAACTTCTGCGTGACTTTGTACCGCATTTGTGAGTTATCGGCTAATGTGTGAGTTACCTCAAAGAAAATTACAAAACGTGTTTTACTCATAACAGTATATATTTGTGCTTAAAATAGATACAATTGGATGAAAACTTGGCCTAGCCCCATATAACTAATATCAGGATTCTTAAACATCCGGCTGATCTTACTCCATATCATTGGTGATTGTATATGAGTTAAAGAAGCCCAAAGAACATTTTTTTTTTATGTGTTACTGCCAAAAATAGATAAAAACCACTACTGCCATATACTATATATAGTGATTTTCGGCTTTCCAATAAGTCTTTTAAGCCACTCTGAAGCGTACATTTCATAAAAAAACTACTTTTTTGGGAAAGAAAAATCAAAATTCGACTGGTTTTTGAACAGTAACTGCATTCATCTATTGTAATAATAAGTTTTGTTGCATTTTGGAATTAACATAATTTTAAGCCGAAAAATTTTCCTCACCGCCGACAACTTTTTTCAGGATCAAAGTTCATTTAAAGTTTTTAATCGCCGATTATTAACGAACATTGTATTATTTTAATTCTACATGCTTTAAATTCGAGGAAAACTACTTAGTTCTTGATGCAACTGGGATTTATTTAGATTGGCATCCAAAAGTGTATGAAATAGTAAAAAAATATGCTTACAATTAGGTCAAACACATATATAGGTATATAGGTGTATATATTTATAGATTTAGAGGTTCAGAGATATGCGCTATGATCTTTAGCATTTGATCACTAGCACTACGTCATGCAATCTCAGAGCACTAAGAGCAACGGCCTAACAAGTACTTGAGTGTCATAAAGGGTGATTTTTTAAGAGCTTGATAACTTTTTTAAAAAAAAAAACGCATAAAATTTGCAAAATCTCATCGGTTCTTTATTTGAAACGTTAGATTGGTTCATGACATTTACTTTTTGAAGATAATTTCATTTAAATGTTGACCGCGGCTGCGTCTTAGGTGGTCCATTCGGAAAGTCCAATTTTGGGCAACTTTTTCGAGCATTTCGGCCGGAATAGCCCGAATTTCTTCGGAAATGTTGTCTTCCAAAGCTGGAATAGTTGCTGGCTTATTTCTGTAGACTTTAGACTTGACGTAGCCCCACAAAAAATAGTCTAAAGGCGTTAAATCGCATGATCTTGGTGGCCAACTTACGGGTCCATTTCTTGAGATGAATTGTTGTCCGAAGTTTTCCCTCAAAATGGCAATAGAATCGCGAGCTGTGTGGCATGTAGCGCCATCTTGTTGAAACCACATGTCAACCAAGTTCAGTTCTTCCATTTTTGGCAACAAAAAGTTTGTTAGCATCGAACGATAGCGATCGCCATTCACCGTAACGTTGCGTCCAACAGCATCTTTGAAAAAATACGGTCCAATGATTCCACCAGCGTACAAACCACACCAAACAGTGCATTTTTCGGGATGCATGGGCAGTTCTTGAACGGCTTCTGGTTGCTCTTCACCCCAAATGCGGCAATTTTGCTTATTTACGTAGCCATTCAACCAGAAATGAGCCTCATCGCTGAACAAAATTTGTCGGACGTAAAGCGCGAAACACATTTCGAACCGAACACTGATTTTGGTAATAAAATTCAATGATTTGCAAGCGTTGCTCGTTAGTAAGTCTATTCATGATGAAATGTCAAAGCATACTGAGCATCTTTCTCTTTGACACCATGTCTGAAATCCCACGTAATCTGTCAAATACTAATGCATGAAAATCCTAACCTCAAAAAAATCACCCGTTACATACTTCATTTGTGGATACGTCATACCGATTCGAGAACATTTGCGTTATTCAAAATTTTTACCAACCAAATCCAGGCTTTAATCGATTCGATTACAAAACAAAGCCGTTTCATTGTAATAGAAAGAAGTGAACTGTTTCAACAAAATCTCTCAATAAAAAATAATGCAATTAAAAGTTTTGATATTGTGGATTTTTCTTTAAGTTCTGAGAGACATTTGATGAATTATTTTTTTATAGTCAGAATAAGTCAACTAATCAATCAAGTAATCGTAAACAGTTGTTAACAGAATTAAAATACTTTTAAGAAAATCACAAAACCTCCAAAAAGTATTTGCTCAAGCAAACCAATACCATTTGCTCACTATTCTTAGATAAGAACAATATATTTCTATATATATAAATACAAATATATACATATATTTATGTATGTATGTATATATTTGCCTTAACGTCCATTCTATGCAGTAATGGTGACCTAATTCCTAGCATTACCTATTCGCCCATTCAACCATTCGCCCAGACGTTCGTCGTTATCTGGCGATTGACATTTTCCAGACGAATTGTCGTCATTGCCCTAAGAAAGTATATAAATTAACAAAGACACGCATACAAACACACATACACACACGCATACATATACAACAAGCACAATGCATGCAAGGAAAGAAAGTGAAATGGCGCATGAGTTTCTTTTCCATAATAGATAGTCGTTAGTGCCTGCAAATGCAAAGCTTGCGTTGGATTATAGTTATACTCGCGTGTGTGTTTGTGTGCGAAAGTGCGAGGGCGCATTATAATGGGCAAAAATCGATTTAAGCCTTCAACCTGTCATTTCGCTGGCATTCCGCTTAATATAGTGTCATTTTGTCATTCCGCGTGTGTGTGTGTGTGTGACGGCAACCCAACCTACCCTCGAACACACACGCAGCCAAGTGCACGCCAGCTTTGAAGCACGCAAGTATTCGCCTATGATTATTAGTATGCGGCGTGTCGAACCAATTGAATTGATTTTCTGTGAAATGCGACTCGTTTCATTTTCATTGGCGTCAATGGAATTTCCACAAATGACCGTTCCACTAACTGGAGTAACAGTAACCCTTTATTGTGACATAAGTCAACCGAAGCCGCAGCGAACGCACCAAAATTGTTAATTTCAGCCACCTTCAACTAATATAATATTTATAAGTAGTACGTGTTCGTTCAGTGCAGATTTGCATATTCAATACATTGGTAGCGCTTGACAATAATTTCTGCAAGTGTCACTTGTCACAGCGCTCGATAAACAATAAATTGGCTTGACCTTCAAGGAGCGGTCAACCGTTTGTTGTTGTTGTATGAGAGTAGCGGTTTACGAATAGCCAACACGAAGAATTCTTTCATTACTATGCGTGGTGAAGAGGCCTATTTACGACTATTCATGATTAATTTTCGAGATTTGATATACAATATATAATACTATCCAAGCATATACAAATGTATATGAGCGTGTACAAATCTGATAATTGGTTCTCTAGCAGCACTTCATATGTGTTTATTAAATGAATTGCGATCGAGATTTTGATTTTAGTTAATGAATAATGAGAGCACCCAACGCCTTGATGCTCATTATTAGTTTTACCTGCGTGGAGGGTGGCGGCAGCACCGATGCATCATGACAGTTTGGACACCAATAAACCATTTGTATTATTTATTGATTGATTAATCACTCTATGGCTTGTGATTACTGATAATTAGTCAAGTTAACATTTTTTTCGACATTATCTGTAGTGCTTCCGTGCATGTTGTTATGTATTAGTGGCAAGTGTAGTAAAATAATTAATTAAAATTTGTCAAAAACATATGCAATAGGATATGAATAGTATGCTAGAAATATTTTTTGTATTATATTACATATAATAAGTTAATACTAATTATTACTTAGACATATATTAAAGGTAATTTATTATGCACCTATTGTTACTCAAATTCTACAATAATATAAAAAATATGTTAAATTAACCAGACAGAAATCGAATAACTCTTAGCTGTTGGAAAATATAGTTGCCTAAATACTCTGAAAATAATTTGGTTGGTCAAATATTTGACATCTGAAAATAATATTTCAAAATAACATCTCCTCGCTGTCAAATTTCAGTCCAGTTAAGTCCTACATCAGAGTTAATAGTCACGTTAGAGAATTTTAGGCTTACAAAAAAATCCAGTGAGTAAAAAAAAAATTAAATCAACAATCAAAAAAAGCCAACAAAAACATGTCAGGAGTTCCCAAACTCTTCTTGTTGTTCCTTTGAGGTCTGGAAGTAGCGTTGCTTGTAGCAAAAACATATTTTTGGCGGAATAGTAATCAAATTCACAGATAAAGTCCAATTATGGTTTGAAATAACTTCCAAGAAGATCCGTCGTTTTCGAGCCAAATTTTGTTCAGCGATGAGACAATTTTCTGGGTCAATTGATATGCAAACAAGCAAAATTGCTACATTTGGAACGAAGTGCAACCTGAAGAGAATTAAAAACTATCATTTTATCCAAAAAACCTCGGTTTGGTGTGATCTGTGGGCCGGTTGAAACAACGGTCCCTATTTCTTCAAAAATGATGCCTATTAGAACGTAACCGTCAATGATGACCATTAGCGTGCAAAAATAACTGACTATTTGACGCCTGAAATTGAAGCTAGTGACCACGGCAACATTTGGTTTCAACAAGACGGCGCTACTTTCCACACATCGCATCAATCAATGAATTTATTGAGGGAACACTTCGATGAGCAGATAATTTCACGTTTCGGGCCGGTCGATTGACCACCAAGATCGTGTAATATCTCACCGTTAGACTCTTCCTGTGGGGATATGTAATGTATTATATCTATGCGGACAATCCCGTTTCGGTTTGAGTCTTGGAGCAAATCATCACGCGTGTCATTCACCAGTTACCAATCAAAATGCGCTAATGAGTTATGGAAAATGGTACTCAACGGATGATCCATCTGAGACGTAGCAGCGAGCAACATTTGAAATAGGTAATATTGCAAAAGTAAATGCCAAAGAATATTCTTTTCGAATAATAATAAACATTCCCCATTCAATTTGAAGTGGATCAACCTTTAGTGCAAGCTTAATCTGAGGTGTTTTACACCTTCCAAAGACCATGTTTTATTATTTTATTGACACAGCTGTTGCTATTTTGGAACCAGACCAACAATTGTAGTATGTATTAGTAGACATGTCATTACTGCACGATGAAAAATATTTTCGATTTTATTAAACTAATAGCCTTTTTAACATTACGGAAATATTTTAAGTACATATGAAAACTTCCCGAACCGAAATGAATGGCTTTCTGATTAAAAAACAAAAAGATCCGCGAAAATGTTATGCCCTTCTTTATACCTTGAACATATACGCGAACTAGTCCCTCAGTGTTTGTGATATCCACCTGAAATTTTGCACACGTCCTTTTCTCCTCAAAAATCGACTGATTTGTCGAAATCACCGATATCGTACTACTATAGCATATAGCTGCCATACAAACTGAGCCATCGGTATCAAATTTCTGTATTTGTGAAAGATATTCTTGCTACGGAAGGTCATTTTCTTGTTTAAAATTAAACTTACTATATATATCGAAGACTCACGACAAAGTATGGAAGAATAAGAATTAGAATATTCAATGGAATCGCTAAACAACTCAACATTTCATGCAGCGCCTGATATGAACGGGGACTACACTCTTACTTTTCTTAACGAGGGTACACAATCAAAGGCTAATCAGCTTAAATTTAGTTGTATTTTTTTAGATCAAATTTTCATCATTGTGACTTTATTAATAAACTACTATCAAGAAAGTGAACTCCGCACGTCATGATCAGAAGTCAGTGCGTCGCACAGTGGCATTTCGGCGGAAAAAATAGGATTTTTCCACTTTTCAATTTCAAAACTTTAATGATTTTATTTTGTAAAGAAATATTTGGATAAGAAAAATTCAACAAGGTTTTTTATAAAATGTGAAGTTTTATAGTTAAAAAAACTAACAGAAGTCGACGGAAAGTTATTCAATAAAATCAGATTAAAGTTATTGTCCAAACAAATAGTTTTTTTTTTTGTGTGTAAGTTTATAGCTATGGCTTTTCTTTTATTTTTTAGTGAAAATATAGCACCTACTTGTTTAAAAAAAAAAAAAAATATTGAAATTGGCAAAGTAAGCTAATTTTAATAATTTTTCAAAAATTATACTAAAAAATATCAACTTTTCATTTTTTGATGGAAAAAACCCTTTGTTCTTTTGCCTTGCTTAGCCTTCTTACTATAAAAAAAATGAAAGTTCCGAGTCTGTACTTTCAATTAAAAAAAAAAACAACAACCGCCAACTACCGTCCCTTTTAGTCACATCGATTTTAATCTTTGATGATTTGATGTCTTCAACAGACTTCTTATAACTTCGGATCCTTACATAAGTAGCTTAAGGCGTCATTCGAACAAAATTTCCTTAGAACTAGATCCCATTGTTAAAGAAATGGTGCTTGCATAATATTACAAATAAAAACTAACACAATTTTTCGCCTATTACATATTCAATTAAAACATTGCATATTATGTTGGATTTTTATCAAGGTAAAGGTATAAATAACGTCACTTTGCGATTAAGTTTAACTTTTTTTTCATCAGGAGAACTCAATTAAGAAGTGTCCCGAATTTCAAGTCCCTAGGTCCAAAAATAAAAATTTTGGCAATTGCAGTTATATGGGAGGTGGGTGTGGCAGTGGGCGGTTTTCCAAGATTTTTTCAAAATTTCTTAATTTAGTCCAGAGAAGTGTTTCTGCAAAGTTTCATTGTTGTACGACCACTCCTTCTATTTTTTTCCAAGAAATGTATGGAGCGGTGCCACTGTGCGTCGGTATGGTGAACTCTACAGGATACTTAAAGTCATGTACGATAATTGGCTTCAATTGTACGATACACTAGTTAGAATGGAATACAGTTCGAACTCAAATTTTTTTCTGGTATTTACTTTCGATAATAGCGCTTTTTGCAAACTCGTTGTTATCAAAAAGCCCTTATAAGTCTTTCAACTTTAATGTTTCGATGTTTCAGATATATTTGAAGATCCCGCAAGGTTCTTTAGGCAACTATCAAGCATGCTTTTTATAACATGTAAGGAAAAAATCATCAAAGATGAGATTGCAGAAGTTAAAGTTGGCAAATATTATCGAATTCACCATATCGAAACTAATCTATAACTGCCTATGTGGAGTCTACGCTAATACAGAAGACTATATCGACCACCTTATGTTTTAAAGATAAATTTTCATTTGGAAAAATGAGAGATAAGTTGACTAAAATTCTAAAGTTTTATTTTTTTAATTGTTTGCCATTCTGTAGGCTTTATCCTGTCTTCAGTTCAATACAAAAATTCTTCTAAAGTAATTAGCAAACTGAACAATTTGTTTGGAGATTGCAGAGCTGCCTTGGACAATAAGCTGTGCTACATTTCCTGAGGATTTGTTGCCAAAAAAGGCAGCTATATACATATGATAACATAGTGATCCGACAAATGATCTGTTTCTTAGTGAGAAAAGGGCTTGAACAAAATTCCTGATCGAAATGACAAAAACTGCGTAGTTCGCATATGTATAGACGAAATGCCTAAATCGACTCAGCTCGTCAGTTAAAATTTTATCTATTTGCATATGTAGGGTCTTCGCCACTTTTCTCTTGGTGTTACAAATTTTGTGGCAAGCTGAATATACTAAGTGAGGATTGAACTCGGAACTTAAAAAATGTTAATTTTAAAAAAGGAATATTTTCTGAAATTAAAGTGTGGTACTTTATAAACATTATAAACACGTTTGGGTCTAATTCTAACTTAAATAAAATTCACGTATAACTTTCATCAGCAGTTCGAAGACGCATTTGAAATACATTGATAGAAATTCGACAATTTAATGAAAGCTTTCAGTTAGGGACTGTCTTGATAGAAGTTCAGAGATTCCGCAAATGCTTTCGATTAGTGAACGATAGAGGAGATTTACAGTTGCAACTGTCGAAAAAACATGACTTGAATTGAAAAGTCATTTAAAATGATTATAGTTGCAATAAAAACCAGTTTTCCATTCAAACAATAATTGCTGTTCCACAATTTCGTAATAAGAGCGTTTAATGTCAGCGCCAAAAGTTATTCAAATTCCACTAATTTCTGTAACTTAAGCGCTATTATAACTACCTATTAATACTAACTATTTATTTTACAGTTAGAATAGTTAAAGTAAATTTTTCACTCACCTAGTCCTAATACAGGCAAAACCACCGAGGCACGCCAGCGTTGCCAACATTCACACTATGAAATTTTGCATGTTTCAGCAGTAGCGGTTCTTTGTTTTGCAGCTTGCGCGACTGCGCAAAAGTATTCAAAACATGCACTTATATCATCGCAAAGCAAACTTTAATTAATTGCGATGGCGGCAGCTGATGAATGCGAATCCTAAAGTCTCTTGCAAACACAAATAAACGCTTAGTTGCGCGTTAATAGCCGAAATTTGCTGAAATACGCTGATATTTGTTGATAGTTTACGGTTAGCTAATGAACACGCAACGATTTCTTAGCACATTAAGTTAATTTGGTTATATTGTAAATACATACATACATATACTATATATATATATATTCGTAGTAGGTATGAGTAGTAGTAGAAGTAGTATATATGTTTTATGTTGTTTAGAATTTATTTAAACGACAAGCGCGAGTTGTAGTACTTTATACGCGTGGATAAATATTTGAGAATATTTTTGTAAACATTTTGCTTTGCTATTTGTATTGCTATAAATTGGTATTATATATTATTTTATTTTTTAATTTTATTGCAATTCTTATACACACTGCGTTTTAATTGTGCGTAACTTTACACAGAACGCTTTGTTGTTGTTATAAATTTTGCTGCAGAATTCAAACGAAGTTTCTCAGCACTGCTTGTAAACGCTTGCAAATAGTCACAATTATTTCTTTTCTTTATTTTTGAAACTTTTTCACTGATTTTGCTACGTACACACTGTTTTATTAACGTTTCTTTATTATTGTTAGTGTACTAAACGCTCATTTTCTCGAAACAACGCAGGCAGCTTGGCTTTAAAAAAATTTCGTTGATTTTCTCCAGCACTGAAAATAGCAATAAAAACAAACATACTAGTTATTAAAAGGGAAAACAACATTTTAAGCAACATCCCCTATCTTTCATTAACCGCGTTTCGTTTTTTCCAACTTCTGTTTATTGTTTTTGCACTTATTGTTTTCTGGTTTAATGCACCCTAATTTCGTTGTGTTTTCACTTTTTACTTCATTGCAGCTCACTAATCCCCTTTGACATTTCACTTTTACTTTTCTAACGGTATATATTTCTTTTTGTTCGTTAGTATTTTCCCGCTCGTTCGTTGTGTCTGTCGCACGCGAAAACTGCTACTGTTTCGCTGTTTATCCTCACATTGTTATCCTTTCTCGTTGGCGTTTCGCTGCTGTTTGCACGTGCACTTCGTTTTTGTTCGTCGCTTAGCTGAGATTTTGTATATTTACTCTTCGCTCGCGCTCGCGCTCTCAGCCACGCGTTGTGCGCTCACATTCCGAAAAAGCTTCTTTGCGCCAACAACAATAAAGTGTCGCTCGAATACATGGAAAGCGGGCACGGTGTACACACAAACACACGCATCGCATGTTTTCATATTTTGAAGAAAATAATTGAGGAATAAAAGGCAGAGTATGGCAAAGAAAATTTAAAGTTTAATGAAATTTTGAAAGCAAAAAATAAAAAAAAAAAAATTTCCAAATAGAAATGATTTAATTCTTACTTTTTAATACGAGCAAATATCTCAGGTAGGGCTTAGTGTCAGAAAAAAAATATTAAAATTTAGAGTTTTAAATTTTTTTATAAAAGATACATAAATTTCGAAAAAAATAAAAAAAAAATTAAATTTAAATATTTAAATCATTAATTATTATTATTAAATTATTTTTTTTATTTTTATTTCTTGATTGACTCATACGCAGTGTTCTACGAAGGCAGTGTAGTAATATTATTGTATTTAGAATTCAAACTTATGGTCTCAGAGCGCAATATTTTCACTAAAGACATAATAAAAACTTAGTAAAAATAATATTATTACACAAACAAAATTTATCTTTAAGAAGTTCATCATACGCCATGTCACACATACACCGCAAGTACCAATGGTATACCATGGCGTATGATAAATGTATTGAAATTTGCTTTTATTATGAAGAAATCTTAAGTAACTATACTAACTAACAGTACTACATATATATATACATATATGCATATGTATATTTCTTCACTCAAAAAAGGTTAAATAGAAAAAAGTGTTCTTTATACACCCTGACTCAAGAATATAATTTTATATTTTTATTAAAAAAGAAAGTCGATATGAAATAACATAATAAGTATTTAGTGTGCTAATATTCGAAATTTATTAATTTCAAAAATACAACCGTCTGGGATTATGAAAAAATAGTTTTATTTTTTATTAAAATGAAATAATATAAGATTTTAATTAATTTTATCAAGAATATAAATTTAAATATTATTTTTAATGGAAATGTACAAAATCAAAACAAAAAATTATTATTTTTTTTAATGGAAATGTACAAAATCAAACCAAAAAAATATTATGCAATACACTAAATCAATACGGAATTAAAAAAAATTTAATGAAATTATTGAAAACATATTATATTTTTATGAAAATATTTTTATTTTGTCATAAATAAATAAAAATAATAAAATAAAATGTTTTAATAAATTATTAAAATATTTTCTTAAAAATGTAATACATTTTTAATAATTTTAATAAGAAATTAAAATATTTTAATAACTCTTTAGTTTCATAAAATAAATTATACCGCGTTTTTAATTTCATTTTCAACATATTTTTGAAGATTTTTTAAAATTAATTAATTTTTGATTTTAAAGAAAATTAAAACCATTAGCAAATATTGAAAAAATGTTCATCATACGCGCTGTCGCACTTTTAATAATATAAGACCGAAATTCTGTTAGTCCCCAACGTTATAAAAATTAACACTTACTTTAATTAAATATTTTCTAAAAATAATTTGCTACTTGCAAGTATTTAAAAATCACAAAGTTTTCCCCATAAAATCTACCCTAAACAAGCAAAACTGGTTTGCATATGTACTCATACAAACATATGAAATATATAAATACAGTATATACATACATATGTATATATCTACATACACCATTTGCATGCATGTTTGTGTCGCGCATTTGATGTGTCGAGGCTGTTCACACGCCGAAACAGAGACACTACGGCGACGGCGAGTCGGTCGTTGCTTTGTTCACCCTCCAATCTTTCGGTCCGCTGATCGCTCATCCGTTTCCAAGTTCGTACGCTTGTTATTATTCCCAAGGAATGCACACTAATACATGCAAATGCACGCACATTGCCCCAGTTTCTACGCGCAGCACACACACGCATACAGGCGCACTAAAGCGTGCGGGCGCTTGTTTACAGAGCTGCTATGTGACCGATATAAAACAACATGTCACAATGTCACGGCGTGTGTTAATATGTAAGAAAAATTATATACATATGTGTATATACATATATAGGAGAGACATTAGAAAAGCTCAGCCATGTGTTTTGCTGGTTGCTCTCTCAGCACAATGCGTGTCGTAAGGGAGTGAGACAGAAGGCTTGTGGAAGATTGTACGGCTTCCTTGTTGAGGAGTTGTAAACAATTGCGCGAAGTTAGCGTTAATTAATTTGTTTTTATAAAAAAATTGCAATTAAAGCTTAATATATATATATAATTTTAATAAAAAAAGAAATTAAATATAATGAAATACAATTATTAATTAATTATTATTAGTAGTGAAAAATAAAAAATAACACAAGTTAAATTTTTAATTTAAACAAATTGTTGTACTAAACGGAATACCAAAACTAAAATAATTAAGCAAGAAGTAAAAGTGAAATTTGAAAACAGATTCAGAAATTATTATTAAAATTAAATGGTTTATAAAATTTATATTTAAACCTAAATTGCAGAAAAAAAGAATTTATATTAAAAAAAATGAAAATGAAAAAATATTTTTTTATAAATTATCGATTTTAAAAAGTTACTTATTTTAAACATAAAAATAGAAATAAAAATATAAAAATATTTAAATTGAGAGAAAATAAATTTAAATATTTAAAATGAAAAAAAAAAATGTTTTTAAACAATAAATAATTTAGCTCGATTTTAAAAAATTTAATTATTTTAAACTTTTTTTTTAATTCTTCAAGTTTAAAAATTAGTTACTGCACCGTTAAATATTTAAAAGAAAATACGAAAGGAAAATATAAAAACAAAAAAAAAAACGATTAACATGTGTACTAAAAAATTGTATAAATTTAAAAATTTTCTCAAAGTAAAAAAAAAATAAAATGGAAATAATTGATAAATTCAAGAAAAGTGAATTTAGGTTTAAATACATACATATGTACTAAAAAGATTCATTTAAAAAAACTTCCAAATATGAAACTAAAAATCAAAAAAAAGTAAATATTTAAAATTCCAAAATTGTTATGTATTTTCTATTTTCCATTTATCAAATGATGCGCCTCAAAAATTGGCCTCAAAGTAGCTCATAGAATTTACAGGCCTTAAACATACCTATGGTATTTAATCCATTTCGAAATTAGCTATGTTAGCGTAGAGATAAAATAACAGTAATTTTACCAACTTTTATTAAACACACTTGTTTATGAATGTGTGTTTATATGAAAAAAACAGCAACAAATCTGTAATGAAGGAAATAGAAAATGTGGAAGGAACACGACGAAATTGGATTTCCGTGCTGTGCTTCGCGTGTCACAGCACACCAGCGCGCCTATTCCTAATAACAAGTATGCGAGTAATACCCAGTAGGAAAAATTCAGCGCAATAGTGAAAAGTGTATTAATAATAAAAAGGAGTGGAAACGAAAAAAAAAATAATGCATTTTTAAAACGAAAAATATTTTTATATTTAATAAAAACAAAAAAAAAAATTCATAAGAAAAAATTAAAAAAAAATATATAAATATTTTTACATAAAAAAATAAAAAAATATATATATAAATTAAAAAAAAAAATAAAAAATATTTTTTTATAAAAAAAATTAAAGAAAAAAACTTTATTTTATGAAATAAATAAAATTGTAATTTTTTAATATTTAGTAATAATTAAATAAAAAGGAAAAATATTTTTGTTTTTTAAAGGGTATTTATACTTTAAAAAACAAAAATATTTTTCTATTTTTTTTTTTTAAAAAATATTAAAAGTTCAATCTTTTTCCATATTTTTCCCTCACCGATGCCACTAAAATAGGATCCCTACTGCTGAGTTTCATAAAATTTTAGAATATTATTTTTCTATTTAAATAAAAATTTACCAGTAATTTGTATGTAGAAAATTCTGTCAACATAAACATTCGATTTCCTCGCTTGGTTTACAATCCCGCGCAGTTGGCAATCTGCTCACCCCAAACTAACGCCAAATGAGCGCAGTTGTCGAACACAACTCGAACGAAACAAGCAAACTGAGTCAAGGAAGCAACGCCAACAAATACAACAAACATACAAAGCAACAAAATAAATTACATTGAAGGCTGAAGAAGAATCCAACGAGGGGCGAATGAACAAGTATGTGGAATAAAATAATACAAAAAAAAATTATAATAATTTGAAAGCAACTCTCAGGCATTCAGTCAACGAGTAACTGTATAAATAGGCACATTTGTATGTATGCACACACATCTTACGCTTGTTATATGTATATGTATGCAATCGGTGTGTTTGTGTGCGCAATAAAGTAACGAGCATTTTGAACTTATCAATTTATACAAATACACAGCAAAATATGGATAGATATACACACCTACACACATACATATGTATATGTACATAACAATGAATAGACACGCAAGTAAGCAGCAGCGGGAGTAACAGCGTTGAACGGTATTATTGTAGGATGTGCATAGACAAAAGACAAGGAACGATTAGAAAAGAAATGGGACGTAGTATACCAGCAGGCGCTGGCACGTATACTGACACATACAAGTGTACAAATAGCCATAAAATATGAAAGCACGAAACAATAGTTGTTATTAGAAGTGGAAGTATACGGCGAAGTGGTAACAAGCAAGAAGCAGCAGAAAATAAAAATTGAATAAGTGTGGAAAGCAGGCAAAATAGCGGACGTGGGCATGAGCGTGTATAGTTTCCAAGCGCCAAAATGCGGCACGTAGAAGGAGCATAAATAAAAAATGTTGCTTAGAAACAGTAGTTGATGAGCAGCTGCGCGGTTGTTGGTATTATTTAAAAATTTAATATTTTTTTCTTTAAGTTTCCCACATTCATTATGTGTAAAAAAATATATTTAAAAAAAATTTAATTTTTTAACTTGAATTTTAAAATATATTTAATTTTTTATGTTTATTATTTTTTTTTTTGGTTTGAATTTCTTATTAATTTTTTTATGTTTATTATATTTTTTCTTATTTTTTTAGGGTTTCACGTTTTTTAGTTTTTAAATTTTTCATCTTTAAATTTTTTTATTTTTATTTTTTTTTTTAACTAAATTCATTTTTAAAAACGAAAAATATTTTTACATTAGAAAAAAAATTTTTTCTTAAAAACTTGATGTTTTTTCTTATTTTTTAATAACTAATAAGCAAAAAATAATAAACAAGTTTTATTTTATAAAATAAATGAAATTGTACATTTTAAAAGTTATACTTAAAAAGAAATGAAAAAAAACTAAATACATTTTTTTAAAGAATAATATTTGTACATTAAAACAAAATATTTTTATATTTAAAAAATTATAATAAAAAATATTTTTGCATTAAAAAAATAAAAAATAATTTTTTTCGTAAAAACTCGACGTTTTCCATATTTTGCATGTTTTTAATTTTTTTTTAACTTTTTGTTTTAAATTTATTTGGTTTTAATTTTATTTTTTAGGTTTTTAATTTTTAAAATTATTATTTTTTATTTTTTTTTAACAAATACATTTTTAAAATGAAACATATATTTTCATAAAAAAATATATTTTTTTTGTAAAAACTCGATTTTTTCCATATTTTTCATTAATTAATTAATAAGCAATAAAAAATAAAAAAAACTTTTTTCTATGAAATGAGTAAAATTGTTTTAATAGTTATACTTAAGTAGAAATGAAATAAAAAATATACATTTTTAAAAGAAAAATAATTGTACATTAAAAAATATTTTTTCTTTTTTTGTAAAAACTCGAAGTTTTTCCATATTTTGCATATTTTGCATGTTTTTTAGTTTTTATGTTTTTTATTTTTAAATTTTTTTTGTTTTTAATGTTTTTTTTTGTTTTAAATCTGTTTAAGCTTTTAAGTTTTTTGTTTTAAAAATTTGCGCGCAATTAAAATTCTTATTTTGAGAAAAATTTTTTTTTTATTATTAACATTTTTAAAATTTTTTTGTTTTTAATTTTTTTTTTGTTTTAAATCTATTTTAAGTTTTTAAGTTTTTTGTTTTAAAAATTTGCGCGCAATTAAAATTATTATTTTCAGAAAAAGTATTTTTTAATATTAACATTTTTAAATTATATTCAAAAATTTCTTATTTATATTTTGTCTTTCGTATTTTTGATATTTTATATTTTTATCTCTTTTATGATTTTTACATTAATTTCAACACAAGTATTGCTTAAATTCCTTTATCCATAACCAGCAAAATATACATACATATATAGAAATGCCAGCACATTGCCAGTTCGTGCAATTAAATGTATTGGCGGTGTCTGCCACACATTTGACGAGCTTCCGTTCGTTCGTCCGCTCGCTCGTTCGCTCGCACACTCGCCACATTCACTCACTAACACAATTCGTTTCGTTTTCAACGCGCAGCAGGGCACACGATGTTGCCCATACGCGAAGCACGACGTTGGAAAAAAATATGTGTCCTAGTCACGAAGCCCTAGTACACCCCTGCAAGCTGGCCAACAACGCGACAAACCAACTATATATGCATACACGAGTATGTATGTGACAGCATGTAGGCACGCATACCTACACACGCTGGCAAATACACACATACCGAAAATTTTCTTGCGAATTTTCACTGTATTTTCACCAGAAATTTTGCTTGCTATTTCCAGTCGAAGATTTTTTCGCTGGCCTAGTCCTTCGCAGCTTGTGACTTAATAAATTTTAGTTGCTTTTAGAATTTCGAATATTTTTTTTTTAATATTTTATAACGGTATATGTATGTGTTTGGCTTACACTGCTGAGCGCTGGCTTTTCACACGCTTTTGCTGCTGCATGAAAATTTTTTCAGCTGCGACTTCTGCTCGAATTAGGGCAACATTGCGCTGCAGCGCAAATAATTTTTGCTGCTGCGTTTGCAGCTTTTCACTTAATAGATATTTTCCAGCACTGATTTTCAACACTTTTGCATGCGATTTGGCATTAGTGAGCATAAATTTCAATTTTTATTGCTTTTTATTGCTTGTGTGTGTGTGCGTATTTGTTGAGGAAAAATCTGCTTTGCTATGCTGACACTATTTTTTCTGATTTTTTGCTTTTTTTGTTCACTGCTCTGCTTTTGTCACACACACGGCCACGCAGCGCAAACACGAACGAACCTTTCTCAACGGCAGCGGATACAAGTCTGAAAGGTGCAGACTTTCTCCAGGCCATCGTAGTTAACGCTGTCGTCGTCGCTGTCGTCGCTGTGAGCTTTTTCGGTATGCGCCTGTTAGCCGACCTTTCCGAATCGATACGACAACAGCGCAATGGTATGCGAAGCGACGCGATGCTTTTGTCTCTAATTCGCTTTCGCTCAATGTTTTGTTGACTGTTTCAATGTTTCGTTGCTTTACACGGTTATTTAATTGTTGCTGTTGTTGTTGTTGAGTTTGTTTTGCGCCGATTTGTTTGCTCTGGTGTTCGCCTGCTTCTGCTTCCACATTATCCTGCGCTTTGTTTTAATCCTTTTCTTTCGGCGCACAAAAGCGCACTCGTGTCGGTCGTACCGTTATTCACATACATACACCCACATTCCTCGCATACTTCACTCTCCAACTCGTACGTTCTTGCATACTTCCGTTGTCGCTCTCTCCCAAATCTCCACTTTCCGTTTTTGCTTCCGCTTAATGCTAAACGCGTCCTTTTCGCTGTCGTTTATGGCAGCGCCTTTGTTTATACCGCATTTTGCATGGGCGGCTAATCAGACACATATCCGGCATGCAGTTTTCATTTCCTCCTCATATTAAACTTCACACACTTAACGTATTTACACACGCACGGCTGAGTGAATTTATATAAAGATTGGGTGAGAAAGTAAGAACCCTAAACGGTTTAACTGACTAAGGCACTGAGATTGCCTTAGGGGGCTTTTCGAAGATAAGATAAAACAAGTCTTCATTCAGAGAATTTAATTGACTATAGAAATCTGTGATGTTTTGAAAAAATTTGGATATCTTTTATACCCTAGCCGAAAACTCGGAAAACCTCTGAAAAAAGTGTTTTGAAAAAATTTTGGATATCCTTGTTCCTTTAGCCGATCTCCGGTAAAACCTCCGAGTAAGGAGTTTGGCAATGAGAAAGATTTTTCTGCATAAAATTATCTACGATCCGAAAAAAGTTTATCATGATAGATAAAAACAGGTAATGATCGATGGACTAGTCCAAATTTTGATTTTTTTCAAAATGCTACCTTCTCTATATACATATAACGAACCATTTGGAAATTGACTCATCAAGTATCTTTAAATAATGATATTATTAACAAAAAACTTATTTCTTCAACGATTACCTGACAAATACGTATATCAAAGCAGGTCATGTGAAAATTTCAAGTCGATCGATCTGTAATACTACATTCTATTATAGTAAAATAGTTGACCACTGATTCCTTTACACGTTTAAATCATCAATTAGATCTCCTCGTCCAATGCAATGTTTTCAGCTTTCAAAACGAGACAAGGGGTCCTGATGTTGAGAAAAGAATTCTCGGATAAAAAATCTGAGTCCATTCCGGTTACGAGACCCGATCATGGGAGAGGGTCCCGATAATAGTCATCGGCCCTGCCAACGATTGCAAGATGTACAAGTACAATTAGAACAATTATACATAGCTTACAATTATAAAAGTACATATTACCAGAAAGGCAAAATAGGTGCCCACAATCCAGGCAGATAACAAAATTGTCGTCATCTATATTTTAATAATTTTTGATTGGAACGAACCAGGTTTTATAATGCTGTCAAAGAAGGTCACTGATGCTCTTAGCCTACATCCATTTTTAGCTAATTGGCAATGACAATGTCAGTTTCTAGTAAATCCACGATTGCATTGTAAAAAAGCTACAGTCTTTGTATATCAAAGAGATCGTAGTATTTCAGTCGATTTTCCATTGTATACTACATCTTATTATGAAAATAGCTATAGATATGAAATTCATTTGCATTGTTTAAATTCATCTTGACTCCGCAAGCAATGTCATTTGAGTCATGAGCGCCTATGTTTATGTTCTCGGATAAATTTCAGAGCATATCTAGAAGACACGCGCTCAGGAGAGGCGTCGCTATAAAGCCTGGCACGCAACGAATCGATCAGTGCTAAGAGTAAACTGCTATAGTGTAGACGAGTTGTGAAATAAAGAGTAGTTGAATTAAATTAAACAGTTGTAGTTTTATTTGTCAATCCAGAGATACGAACCTAACAAAGTGAACTAGCAAGCAGTAAAATCGTAACAGTATTGTCCTGGCGCTTTTGTAGTAGACTCACTATGGTACTCATTATTTCAGCAGATGTTCTCCAATGTTGCACACATGTTAGTTAACCAGAAGTCAAAGAAAAAAAATATAATTAATTGATATAATTCGATGCATTTTAAAAAATTCCATTTTTTATAAGAAAAAATTAATATAATAGTCATCTACGCCACTGTTTTCTTTTACCGGCAGTAAATTCAACAATGCCTAAAAAACAGCTGATGGCACCAAAACAGTGGAAAATAATTTATAAACAAAACAAAGACTGTTGATTGTCTTTGCTGTCAGACACTTTTGTTTTTTTTTTTCTACGAACTTGGAACTGATAGCAATTTTTTACAGTTTTTTACTATCATCTAGTAACTATTATATCGGACTAATAGAAAAACTAATTGCAAGTCATTTGATAAATAAAATGACCGCTGTGCTAGGCGCTGGCATGAGTGGCCTATCGGCTGCTTATTATTTGCTACAAAAATTTGGATATCCTGCAACGGTATATGAGGCGTCACATCGCGTCGGTGGCTGGATACGCACCGAAAGGCATAAAGACAAGGGCTTCATATTCGAAATGGGTCCACGTACCATTCGTCCGAAGGGTATTCAAGGCGCAAATACATTGCAATTAATTGAAGAATTGAAGTTGCCGGTCGATCCGATTAAAGCGTGGCAACCGGCTGCTAAAAATCGTTTGATATATGCTAAAGGTCAATTATGCATGCTGCCGAATAGCTTAAGTGGAATTTTCAAAACGTTACCGCCATTCTCAAAACCTCTAATAAGTCAAATTAAACAAGATTTAGTAGCCGGTCAAAAGAAATTGAAGCTTGCTGATGAATCTATTTATGATTTTGTTGAAAGACGCTTCGGCGCTGAATTGGCAAATTATGCGATTAGTCCATTAATATGTGGAATTTGTGCTGGTGACGCAAAGGAAATCAGTGTGCGTTTTCTAATGAATGACTTATTCGAAAAAGAACAAAAGTGGGGCGGTATCATAAAAGGTGTTGTATACGAAAAATTATTTGGAAATAAGAACAAGACGGCTTCCGCGGGTCTATTTGGGGACTCCATGCCAAAGCTATATGAAAAATCGCAGAAGGAGAAATGGAGTATGTATAGAGTACCGGATGGCTTGGATACACTGCCGCAAACATTACGTAACTACTTACAAGAAAAGGAGGTTGATATTCAACTAACATCGGAATGTCGAGAAATCATATTCACACGTGACGGTGTTCGAATGAATATCAAAGGTCAAGAGGTTGAACCAAAGCATATTATTTCATCAATTCCAACACACAAGTTGGCAACCTGCGTTAAAAATCAACATCCTTCTTTGTCAGCCTTACTTATGGCTATACAATACGTTGATGTAGCCGTCGTCAACTTACAATATAATATTAAGGATTTACTTAAGATGAAAGCTTTTGGTTTTTTGGTGCCACCCATTGAGCGTATTCCCATACTTGGCGTCATCTTTGACAGTTGTTGTTTCGATATGGAAGGCAATACAATACTTACGGTTATGATGGGCGGACGTTGGTTTGAGGAGAATTTCGGCAGGGATCCAACACCGAAAAAACTACTGGACACAGCATTGCAATATTTGGATTTGGTAATGGGTATAGCAGAGGAGCCACGTTTGACACGTGTGCACGTATTGAGGAAATGTATACCACAATATACGGTGGGACATACGCAGCGAGTGTCCGATATACGACGATATATCAAACACTATAAACTGCCGTTGACATTATGTGGCGCAGCTTACGATGGAGTTGGTATAAATGATGTTATACTATCAGCACGAAATCAGGTAGAATCCTTGCGTTCTGTTGATGATTAAATTGTTTAAATTTAATTGGTAGTGTAGTGGGGTCGATTTCGACAATGCAGTTATAGGCTGTAATATTATATTGTTATGCGATATTCTATTAATTTATATTGAATTTCTAATTATTCAAAAACATAAAAGATTTTAACAGTGTAAAACAGATGAGTTTTATCTTATTTGCCAAAGCCACCACGACAATTTGGACTAGGTTCGACTGTGTAGTTAGGATCCCACTGTTTGGGAGTTTTAGCCTCTATAGATAGCGCGTGTACAAAATCACCAGCCAATTTCTCTTTAACAATTGAATTCACCAAACGGTGGCGCTGTAATTGATTACAAAGTATAAGCGAGTTATGCAAGAAAAGTTGATCAGGTCGATACCTTTATTAAAGAGAGCTCCTCAAACTTTTCAGATACTACCAACACTTTGAAATGTGTTTCCGAACCTTTCGGTACGTTGTGCATATAGGACTCGTTGATCACTTCCAAGTGCAATGGTGATAACTGCTCTGTAAGTGCCACTCTTATGGCTGACTCAACGGGCGCAGTTTGAGGTGAAGCTGACATTCTGTGCAATTGAGCGGAGCGCAACGTTACTAAAAGAATGCAATAGCAAATATTTATATAGAAGTTTGATATTTATTATTTAACTTACATGTAGCGCTTCGAAAAAAGTTCATAACTGTGTTTGTATTAACTTGTAATCTAATAACAACAATATCGAACAGCTGTTTTTGTTTTCTTCATTAATGCCCAAATCATGTTGCCACTTAAGATTTTTTTATAAAAAAGAATACCCTTTGCCACATCTCAGACCTTAACGTTATGCATAATAATGGGGTATTTTTAAATAATTGCAAATTAGTTTGCTATAAATACTATATTCGAAAATATACAAGTTGCAACTCAGAGACCCATTGTTATAATTTTTAGGGGGAGCATATTTTCCCCTAAATTCTTGTAAATTTTAAAATTGTACAATACTCTTTGCATGTTCTATTGTGAATTTTTGGAGCACCTTTTGCATTTTTTACAAAAAAAAACTATAACAACAGTTTAAAAAATTTTAAATAGAAATTATAAAATCTAAGTGAAAATTTACTAATCTCAACAATTTCAACGATAAAACGTCTTTAGAAAATGGAAGTAAAAACAAATGTTGAATTTTTAATTTTGGGTTTGAATTTCAGGGCAAAATATTTCCCCAGGTTTTTGGTCTGACAAGTCTAAAACAAGGCGAATGCAAAGCAGTTTTCGGCGTGTGTTAGTTGTTGTGCCGGTTGTAAACAAGTGCAATTCTTGTACTAGTGCCCAATTTGCAATAAAGTGAAGATAATGCCCCGTGCATGTTTATATTTTAAAAATAAAATTTGAAATTAATAAAAAAAAGTTTGTCTATGAATAGGTATGTATATTGCGAATAATCAATAAAAACAAGTTTCGCTAATCTCCAGCAGATGGCGCCATCGTTATCAACTTCTCTCAGGTGGCAGCATCATTTTCACCTGAGATCCTCTTGTCAATTTGACAATTTTTCTTTAATATTCTCTTTAAACTCGTTCGTATTGTGCTAATTTTTGGAAATATTTCTCTGTTTTCCGCATTTTGTACTAGCAAAATTATAGATTTAATAGTAAGTGCAACAGGTAAAAGGAGTTAGTTAAATGGTCAATAATCTGTTGATTTAAGTGAAAAATGTGCTAAGAGAAAGTATCAAAAAATTCAACAATAAACGATTTCTTTAGAGACAACGGAAGTACAAAAAATGTTGATTTTTGCCAAATTAGGTTGTTAATCACGAAGATCACAAATCAGCTCTTACCAGCTTTGCTAAACCACAAGTCGGTCAATACGAAGGCGAATGAAAAGCAGTTGGCTAATAAACGTGCTGTGTGTTAGTTGAATTGTGCCAAGCGTCTAGATCAAACAAGTGCAATTCTTTTTTTTTTTGTACTAGCTGCCTTCATTGCAATTAAGTGAACGCCCATAATGCCGCCTGTGCAGTAAGAAATTTATATATAATCGTATATAAGACATGCATAACTATATATAACGACAACCTTAATATCACAAATAACAAGTTTAACGTTTTCAATTGGAGCACAAACATATATCAAGCGCTTTATATCGTTGATTGTCTGCATTCCAATAGGTTTCATTCATTTGTTTCTTATGAATGACACCCACGGTACTTAAGTAGTTCAGTTTCAATAAGATATGAACTATACTATTGACTGATCTTTAATATTGAGGGCGTAACATTTGCAATGTTATAAATTCATAGTAGTAAAATCAATTTATGTTGGAGTGATCTTGAATTGTGTATATTGAACAATATGTATAAAGTTTATTCAAATCTTCTGCCTTACGGGTGATTTGTTCATCAATGACGTCATCCACCAACACAATTCTATTTATAGTGAGATAATTTAATTTTTGTTTTACGAACGCAGCGCCACAGCTTTGTGTAGCTACAAACGCTGTTTTGTTGATCGTTGCTGAAAAAATTAAAAATATAAGCATAAAATTTTTAATGTAGTAGCGCATAAGACATTACAATTTCTTTATCTTTCTTATAATCTTTTTATTTGTTTTACAAAATAACGAGTAACACTAGAACATAACAAGAAAGCTTACATAGTCAGTTTAATGTAAATGTGAAAGATCAAATTCAAGTTCTTGTATGTGAAAATTTTTTACTTGACAAGATATCTTCGCAATTGGATTATTGCTCAAGTTAGCGGTATAATCTCCCAAAATATTTTTCAGATTGGTCCTCTATAACATATAGCAGGTCATACAAACTGATCTATAATAATCAAGCCTTTGCATGAAATGGTGAAGGGTATTATAGCTTCGGAGCAACCGAAATTAAAGTGTTTTCTTGTTTTTACTATACTTTTATTTGAGTATTATAATCACGCATAAAAGAGAACAAGAAAGCTTTCATTAAATTAGATACTATGCCCTGAATTTTTAGATATTAGAATATAAAATCGTTTTTGTTTTCTTTTGTCAAGCATTAGAAAAATTTTATATACAAGTATACATAAATTAATCTCTGAATATCTGTTTTTGTGAATTTTATTATTATTTTAATAAAGCCAAACATGACACAATCTAATTCTGTACGAATAGCTTGATCCAACATACTATGCAATACAAACATACATTTATACTTGTGCGCGATCTAAAATGAATTTGTGGTCTGTTACAGAAAAAATATGTTTCAGTAGGTATTCATTGAACATCTGCCAATTTATGAGTAATCTCCCCACAAGCAGAAGCCTCACAATGAGTATTCATATACACACAGAACACAGAAAGCGTCTTTCTGACTTCTATGCATGCATAAAACAGATCTCTACATAAGTCATATGTATGTAGGTTTATACACATTCTGTGCCCTTTCAGTGCTTACGTATGGCAATAAATTATGTTGTAGCTTATGCTACGATTAAATACTTCATTTATATGTATATTTTTCACGCTTGCCCCAATCGCACATCGATATCGTGTGAGTTATATTTGCTATTTGCAATATGCTTTACGGTCACGCCATTACGTGCAGCACACGTTCGTTTCCATTATTCTAGCACACCTTCAGGTTGCCCTGATTTACTTACCACACATTTAGTGGGCGAACAACTTTCAGTCTCAAAAGTGAAATCAGAACATTTTCATCAATTAATAAAAATTATTAAAATCATCTATGTAGTTGATTGGTGTTGATGGTGGTGATGCAATCATTTTAGATGTCTGTAAATTAAACTTGATTTTTTATCAAACATTGTGTAGTATTCGATAAAGGTGTACGTGGAAAAGTTCATAGAACAATATATTTGGAAAAGGTATCCATATAATTTATTTGTGACAACAAAAATATCTAAACATAAATAATTAAATATGTAAGTAAATTGTGTCTTATTATAATCGTTATCAAACAAACAAAATAAAGCATTCCTTAATATGTGTATGTGCGCATAACCGAGCCTAAACTATTTAGAGAATGTTTTATGCTGCTAAAACAAAAACAACATCCGCGAAACAATATGTGAAAGTACTGATAGCCGCAATTTAGTGAAAGTGTTTCGAATAATTGAGTAACAAGCAAATATTTTGGATCAGATATTAATTTGCAATTTAATCTCTTAATTGTTTTTTTCATTTTGTACAAAACATATTTACATGTATGCACTCGGCTATTTGTTCCAAGCTATGGAGGCATATCCAACTTATCAGCTTTTTTTACAACTTTATTTACATACATGTTTATATATGTACATACATACATATGTGAGAGTGCAAGCAGAAATAATGTATGCTTTCAAAGCAAAAATAAATGTACGCTCAAGTTTAAGGTCAAAAACGAGAAAGAAAGAAAACGTTAACTTCGGCTGCAACAGAGCTATAATACCCTTTACCGGTGCATTTCTTGGGGAGAAAAGATTGTGCACAAAATTTCAGGTTGATAGTGCTATATCGACTCAGCTTTTCACGCTGATGATATATCTATATACATATTTGTAATATAATTTATATATGGGCTGTTATGAACTTCGTGGCAACCTTAATATACCCTGTTCAGGGTGTAAATATAAAAATTTTATGCACGACGTAAAGAAACATGAATCATTGAACGCGAAAAGAACGACGAATCACGTTTTCGATAAAAAAAAGAGTTTCCAAGACTTGAAATCGCTTACTGAGCCATACACTGCTTTAGTGTAAATTGAACATTGAAAGTGTACATATTAAAAATATAAATAACTCAAGATGTCTTCAAAAATGGAAATGTATTTTGAATGCAAATCTATTTCACTTAAATATTCCCATAATAATAATATAATTTTTCATTCTGCTATCTTTCAGAGTACAAGCAGCTGACATGTCGCTAGCTGCTATGCATTGTGCCCGCTGTGCGGACGGCTTCGAACCAAACGAGAAGATCGTCAACTCCAACGGTGAACTCTGGCATACACAATGTTTCGTGTAAGTTGCAAAGTTGCAAGTAAATTTATGAAAATATAATATATAAAAAATTCTTGATACCTTTCCGGGTGTGCGCAATGCTTTCGCCCTTTCGAGGATGGCATCTTCTATGAATTCGAAGGACGCAAGTACTGCGAGCGTGATTTTCATGTACTCTTCGCACCGTGTTGCAATAAGTGCGGTGAATTCGTGATCGGGCGTGTTATCAAGGCGATGGGCGCTAGCTGGCATCCACAGTGCTTCCGTTGTCAAATGTGTGCCAAAGAGCTGGCCGATACCGGTTTCATACGCAATCAAAATCGTGCCTTATGCCATGAGTGCAATGCCAAAGTGAAGGCCGAGATAACGGGTCGTTATATGTGTCATAAGTGCCAGTAAGTTGAATGCAAACGCAGCCGCAAGCAATTGCATGCATTTTTGACGCATAAATTTCTGTTGTGCCATTATATTTTTTCGCTTTTTTTATCAAACTGGTTTTTATATGCAATATATATATGTATATATTTTTTTCCTTTTAGTGGCGTCATTGACGATGCACCGTTGCGTTTCCGTGGCGAAGTCTACCATGGTTATCACTTTAATTGTACGTCGTGTGGCGTGGAATTGGACTCAACTGCGCGTGAAGTCAAGAGTCGACCCGGCTTAACGGCCAACGATATGGTAAAATTTCCATAAATTTAAATCCAATATAAATTTAAATCTGCTAATTATGTTTTAAATTGTCATTTATATTTTTAGAACGAATTATATTGCTTGCGCTGCCACGACAAGATGGGCATACCGATTTGCGGCGCTTGTCGTCGCCCGATCGAGGAGCGCGTGGTCACCGCTTTGGGCAAACATTGGCACGTCGAGGTGGGTTTGCCATGAACTCTTTGTTTTATATATGAAAACTGACTTTCATATATTTTTTGCTTTCAGCACTTCGTATGCGCCAAATGCGAGAAGCCTTTCTTGGGCCATCGTCACTACGAGAAGCGTGGTTTGGCATATTGCGAAACACATTATCACCAATTGTTTGGCAATTTGTGCTTCGTTTGCAATCAAGTCATAGCTGGCGATGGTAAGTTTTATAATTTATTTTCTTCCAACACAAAAAATGTTTAATCACAATGTGTTTTTTTTTTTTCACAGTGTTCACAGCGCTGAATAAGGCCTGGTGTGTGCACCATTTCGCTTGCTCTATATGCGATATGAAAATGACGCAGAAATCGAAATTCTACGAATATGATGAGAAGCCAGTTTGCAAGAAATGCTACGAACGTTTCCCCAACGAATTGAGGCAACGTTTGCGTAAAGCACATGAAATGTCAATGAAGAAGAACTTCTAAATGTTTGCGTGAAAACTGCTTATAACAATTAGAACAATACATTGTGAATGCAACGTTCTAATACGCAATGATTACTATATGCAAAGTGAGGCCAAAAAAGTCATAAAGCAAAGCATAAATGATAATTAAAATTTTGAAGACTAACTAATCCGTTGGCCAGCCTTGGGAAATGCATTAACTAAGTGCCTGTAAACGATATTTTTTTGTATTTATAATACGGAACACTGTCTGAATTCAAAACACAAGCACAATATACATATATACATACATATTTATGTGTGCCTAGTAAAAGCAACAACTAATAGTCAATATTATTAACATGTAATGTACAGTAACTTTTTTATTCAGAAGGCAGTAGTTTGCGCGTGCCGGTATATAATTTGCAGCGCGTGTTTAAAGTATACAATTTACAAACAGCTTCCATAACAATTTTATTATATAAGTGTTTTGTAAATGCCAACATATCCGAATAAAATTTCATGTCTAATTATAAGGCGAAAATTTACTACTGCCAACCTCTTTACATCACTTTTAGTCTACATACAAGTATAATATTCTGTGTTGTTTATATGTGTCAACGCTGTTGTGCCTTTTACTCAGCCTCCAACTTGAATAAGTAATTTTTATGAAGTTTAGTTTTATTTTTTCTTAACATCGTAATATTTTCGACCCCAGAGTGTCTGTTGTAATTTATGTAATAAATTTAAACTCTTTACTGCAGCTAAAATAATATTAAAAGTAGTGTACGCGGTATTTGCTACAATATTTGTAAAGCATTTCGTACATTTATTTAACAATAATTACAATTAATTAGTATTTTGTGTTTATGTAATTATTTTTTATTTGTAATATCGTAAAATAATGTGTGTAATTGTTTATTTAAATTTATTTGCTAAAGCAAACCGATTTATATGTTGGAAATAATGTAATAGAAACAAGAATACAGCTGATTATAACAATGAGTGAAGACTGTTTTATTTATTGTGTTATTTTATATTTAATAGATTTCCATTAAAATTGCTGGAAATTAAAAAATCGTAAAAGTAAGTTTTAAAAATATTTTCCCTGCATTACATTAGCTGTTATCAACAAGGTTGCAAATTTTTTCGTTAAAATTTTTTGGATAAAAAATTTTATTTTAAATTTTTAATCCCAATTTGGAATTAAAAATTGCAAATTAATTGACAGTGCTAACATCTGGGATGGAAAATCCCAATATCTAAGATTAAAATAAAAATTTTTACCTTTTCAGATTTTTAATTCTGATTTTGGAAGTATAAATTAACAATAAGCTTCAAAAATTTTATGTTTTAAGAATGAATTATTAATAAAAAACCAAAAAATTGAAAGTGGGAACAAAAGAGCATAGACGAATATAAATTTTTTATTTTCAAAAGATAACCGAAATAGTAGAGCAACATGTATGCAAATTCGAAAAGTAAATTATTATTTTTTTAAATGTTTAATTATAAGCTTGATATTTTATATTTTTTAATTTCTATTTAATTTTTTTATTTCGGTATTTGGAATTGGATTGTCTCCAATACCGAATTTAATTGAAAATTATTTTTAATTAGCATTTCCGCGATTACAAAGTAAAAAAGTCAATTTAAAATATTAATAGATTTTTTTATGTATTATTGCAACCCTGATTACCACTCATAACTGCTATGTCGAACAACGTGTTGAATATTTGCTTTTTAAATTGCTTTTTAACATTTAATTTAATGGAAGTAGTACATATAAGCAAGAGTATTAACAATTTATGCTCATTAAAAGCTTAATAATAAACATCACAAACTTAAGTAGGCAGACTGGATTGTTGTTATTGCACTTGCTAAACAAATTTCACTTAAATATAACATATTTCATATAAAATACAACAGCAGCAAACATTTAGACGAATATAAACATAAAATAGTAGCAAAAGTACACATACATATATACATATATTATGTATATAGTGTGTACATATCTAGCTAAACTTAACCAAGACTGCTAACTTGCAACTGTCTATAACTGTTTTGACACACATAACTTAATTTTAATATTTTGTTCAATATTTTCATTCCATGCATGCTTATAGCGCCAATTTCTGCAGTAAATCTTCCAATAATTCTACATCACGTACCGCAATTAACCCATCTTTGTTACATTTAGGATTGTCCACTTCTTCACTAACTTCCTGATAGCAAAGTGGTATTGGCTTGCACTCACTGATACTTCCTCGATAACTGTAAATGTCACCACCCAATGAACGTAATATAGCTTGTGGCGCACAAGTATCCCATTTGAATGTGGAACCTTTGCTCAACAAATATAAATCAACCTCCCAAGTGATAACTTTCAGCGCTTTATGACCTGCACCAGCAGCAAATGCAAATTCATAACCTAGCTCCATAATGTGTTGGAGTATATCACCATTTTCCGAACTGGAGAATATGCCCAATCGATTATCACGCGCTGGACGCTCAAATTGACAATTATTGGCTTGTAAATCCGGCAGGCACACGCCCCAAAATACCAACGAACGATAAAGGTTTTCATCCAACTTGTTGTGGAAGGGCTGTGACACAACACCAATAACAGGTCTGCCATTCGTACGATCGTAGACGCCCACCAGCACGGTGACACAGTCTAAGCCAGTTGAAGTAATACCTGGAAAGTCGGTAAAAATGCTGTCGCCAGATATATACTCAGCGGTGCCATCTGTGCATGAAACGTATTTTGTTAGGCAAAATTAATTTTTTATAGTAAGCATATGCAAAACTTGCCGATTGGATCAATCCATATGCCCAAATTGCCATAGTCTAAGTCCTCAGGTAATGTTGGTATTTCGCCTAAAAGTGCTTCTTCGTATATAACCTCGCGATGGACTTCATTGGCAAGCACTTCCGCCGCTTCAACTAAAAGCAAAATAATAAATATTTCCGTAAACTAATGTTAACAAAAAAGCAATATACCGTTTAGTATCGCTCCCAGACATTGCGCTGTTTCCTCAGCAGTTGCACCAACAGCAATAGTCACTGACTCGCCATCTGCATTGGTAAAATTTGGTGACTCTTCGCCGTTAATAGCTTCGCGCATTGCAGGAAACTTGTGTAATACATAAGTAAATACAACAGTATAACATCTTAAGCATGCGAATAATTTATGGACTTACCAACTCACCAATATCATGTTTGATAGTCTCTTGTATCAGCACATCTGCGAGTGTTTTGAAATCATGCTCGAAGCGCGCGTTCGCTTCCGGTCCGGTCTTTTCCTGCACTAATAACTTTAGCAACGCCTCATTGGAGCGACACACACGCGCTATATTAGCGGCCTTTTCCGACGCATTGATAAGTTGCTGCACAAGATTTGGCTCCATTTTTTATAATATTGGTTGTGGAATATGTATGGCAGTGTTTGTCGGATGAAAAGTTTGTTTTTTTTTTCTAAAATTTTATAGTTGTCTTAATTTAATTAGTGTTATAATATGCAGACGAAATTGTATAGATGTTGCTACTGTCTCAGTCAAACACTTTTTTAATAATGCGAGAATTCGTAAGTGAATTTTTGTATGGCCTCTTCTTTTTCTTATTTTTTGTTTATAAAATATATGTATTCACATTAGCATGGAAGTGTATAAATATATACGGCACAGTGTTTCCTTTAATATAGCCCTGAATGCGTTCAATTATTGTAAAGACGTGCCTAATAAACTATTGCCTATTTTTAGGCGAGCTAACTAGTGTTATAAAATGCTCAAGATATCACTCAACGTTAAAAAACATAGTTGCCAATGTGTTATTGAATTTTCCAATATGTTGCAAATTTAATTACGTTTGTATGTTGTATAATATGCACCCACCAAAAAAAAAGTATTCCAACTCTAAGTTACTACTAAAAAATTTACATGCAATTTATTTCACCTTACCGTATGCGCTTATTTGTTTTGTCTCTAATATTTAATTTTCTTTTCTTCATATGTAAAAAAGCATAATACTTCTAGTACATTATCATTATACCAAATATTGTATAAAAATTATTTAACTTTACCTCAGTCTGGTAATACTACATTGGGAAGTGTCCGGTGGTTCTTTACCCTACTTTTTGTCAATTTTCTATTTACTTTTTGCTGTTGCGTTATCAATATATTTTCCTCGGTGTTTCTGTTTTTATACATACCTCCAAAAACCATGGAATTTGCATTATCAGCCCCCATTGTATAAACATAACAGAGAAAAAATAATGTATCAACGCGCAAACGCCTCTTATCGCTCGTATTTATACAAGTGTAGGTGAAATTGTGTGTGCTGGCGCTCTCGTGGCAACCACAGTGGTTGGGGCTATTATATAGTATATTAGAATTGGAGCTTCTGACTCCAGTTCTCATTTTGCTTTCGTCTACTGACAACGTCGCGTAAATCGTGTTCCTATTGCGTCGTTATTTGTCGGTAACGTCGGTGCAGTTGATTTTCTTTTGTCCAGTCGGTTGTCAGACGCACATCACATTCGCTTTGCATCTTAATTTAAAAATCTGTTTTTATGTAAAATTTATATATTGCTTGAATATACATTTGTATACACAATTGCTTAATCAAAAGTTCAGCTACGTAAATGCAAGTAAATACATAACATCCGCTAAGCAGTGATATTAGTTGATATGTGCTATGGGAAGTCACCGCCCACACAAATTATTTTCAATAGTACACCCACCATGCAAAGGCTAATCAATTTTATTGTGCAGTTTTAAAAAGTGCTTGCTACAATTTTCCTATTTTTCGTTGTGTGAAGTTACAAATTTTTCCGTGATTCAATCTGAAACTTTGGAACGTCACGTTTGTATAACATTAGTATCTGAAGCGTGATTTTTAAATAATATTGAATAATTTTAATGTGCATGCGTTTAAAAGTAAAGTTGTTTCTGCTTTATTTACTTGTAAATTAACACTAAAAAAATCGGTTGTGACAACATTGCCTTCACATTGAAACGGATTTGCTGTTTGTGAGCGTGCCGAGGACGTATGTGCGACAGCGGAAGTGCAGGCTCTTTCAAGTGGGCATACGTGTGTCTGTGCGCCTAAGCGTCTCGAGTGTTTGCTCCACACACATTTTGTTTGGTGGCCACACACTTGCAACCGACCCACCACCATAACCACCAATATTAAACAAACGACCTACAATACTGGCGTGGGAGTGCAATAAGCGCCAATCTCGATCCCGCATAAATATTTGCATTTAAATCAAATTGAATTTTACTACACGCACAGGAAAAAAAGCTAAAACATGGATTTGAAGTTCGTCAATGTCATTATATTGGGCTTCGGCTTTATGTTCGTATTCACGGCCTTCCAAACTATGGGTAACATTGAGGTAAGCATGTGTTGCAGTTGCTTCAAATAGGTTTTCATGCACAGATGTGCGCTCGTATAGTTGTACTACATACAAAGATATGTATGTAACCATATCCTTGACTTTAATTGCGCGCATCCTTGGCATACACGAAGGACGATGAATGTTGTCTGTTGTTGGCCATTGGTGCATATGTATGTATTGCATGATGTGTGGGTGTTGTTACTGTCGAAGAAAAAGTTTTGTAAAATCAACAAAAAATGTAAAACACTTGTTTAAACATATATTTATTTATCTATGTAGGTATTGTATCTTTAAATGTAGTTTAATGAAGTTGGTATGTCATAACACGAAGGTCAAGCGGTCGATCTATAAATTACTTACCCTTCTACCATCTTTTTTTACAATGCCAAAACCGTCTTAACGTTTTCCGCCTCGTAAAATCCATTAGTCATTAGTGGGCAGCATAAAATTATGCTACATAGTTAGTACAAAAAATAAACAACCGAATTGAAACAGACTTGATTATGCACGCACGAGCAAACATTTGCGCCCACATATATCTATGTATATAATGTGTCTATATATAAACTTTTTATTTAGCAGTACGTAGCTACAATTCCTGCTCATAAATGTAGTTACTCACAGCAAAAGGAGCGCCATGAATCCGTATTTCTATAATAGGTTATTTGCTTGCGTAAATCGAAAAAAGTATATGTGTGTGTGCATTTGAGTGGGTGGTTAGCAAGCAATGCCAGCCTTGTCTGCTTAAGATTGAATAGCAACGGTATCGCCCACTTTTTGTCTGCTACAACAAATACTTAGAAGTACAAGTGTACCATTATTTATTTATTTTATTTATGTTGTTCCTTCTTGATTCTGTAACCGAGTGAAAGTTGCACATACATATGTACATATGTATGTATCTATTTTATGATTGCTAGTGAGTATACTTATGTATGTATAAATAGTGGTAATTTTAATACAGTAATTGAATTCTACGACCTTTAATTTAATATTCTTGATTGAGTGGTTGTAGACAACAAATAAATTTCATACAAAATTAGCAAATAAAAACTTGAAAGTACTTTGAAATAGGAATGGGTTGCTTTATCGGTAATATCCATATGTTAAATTATTTTATATAAAAATTTGGCACAATTGCGATTATTTTGGCGACACGATCTGAGTGTACCGGCGTATAGAGGAGGTTCTCAGGATTAAAAAAAAAAAATTATGTTAAATCTTTAATAGATGCTATTGTCCTTGCAATGACCTATGGTCGAAAAATTAAAAAAATTGGCAAGTGAATTGAATCCAAAATTTTGGTCGGCTTTGCTGACAAGCAAAAACTGATCAAGGGAATTGGAAAAATTGTGTTTAATAATTAGTTAAAATAAAATTGTCGAAGAACTAAGAACAAACATGTTGCATTATAGTTCGGCCGTTCACTGTTTTAGATAAACAGCTTGATGCGAACTATTACGCCCAAATATCTTTGTTTTCAGTTTGGTCCGGCGCAAGAAATTCATAGCGTGCCATAGCACGATAACTTCACCTTACTTTTTGATCATAGTACGAGTAGTACTTATATCTGTACATATTCAATTCATAATTGATGAAGATGTTACACAATCTACACTCACATTTCCGTTATTTCCTAGTACACTCATTACTACCTTATCATCAATATTGATTTTTCCTTCAATTAAGACAATGTTGACCTAAATAGCAACTAATTATGCCATCGAGAATTTGGTGCTTTATATTACAGTTTTAATTCATTTTTTAAGCTTCCCAGTCACGCGAGGTGTGCTGTTACTAAAACAAAGTTTTAGAACTATTTTTAAACTAAAAATGCTTGATATTCTTACAGAGAGACATAAACATATACTCTGTTATTAAGTTTGGCACGAAGTTTGTAACACCCTGAGAGGAACGTCAGAGACCCTATAAAATATATATACAAATGATCACACTGGTGATCCGTCTGTCTCTCTATATCTGTATATACGCGAAGTAGTTCCTCACTTTTGGAGATATCATACTGACATCTTGCAAACGGCCTTTTCTGCCGATTTCAAACCACCGCAGTATATAATTATCATACAAATTGGATGGAGCCTTTTTGCGCAGACGCAGCAGAAAAATTCCTCCGGGCCCGGGTTGGACTCAATGCCAGCACGAGTCAGGAGGATACGGAGCAACCCTGCTGCAAGGCGTTGCTCCAATGACGACAAACACAAATTAATACTCATCGATCCAAACGGGGTCAGATCGCCGAAATAACAGCCCTTGGTCGGATGAAATCCGAGTCAATTCCGGTGAGTAGAACCGGCTGTCTTGGGAATTGCACGCCAGATATTACCATTGCTAGCAGTGGTCTGATTAATAGCATAACCTGGCGACTTATGCTAACTCTCGCTTCAGACCATCTGCCCATAATTATCTCGATCGAGAAGCCTCCTGATTTCGTTTCCGTATCTTCTTTAACTTTAAAAAAGCTAATTGGGTCGGCTTCACGGAATTTACCGAGAGCACCTTCAACGCTCTACCCATTCCTACGAACGTATGCGTTGGCTAGCGTCAATTCCGCAAGGTGATCGCAGCAGCTACCGCTCGCTTCATCCCGGCTGGAAGGTTAGCGGAAATCCGCCCCAATTTCCCAGCCGAAGCAGCGGTTCTAGCTAATGAGCGCGAAACCTTACGCCATGCCGATCCCGGGGATCCCCAATTGGAGATTCGGATCTCAATTTGGAGATTCGGCGTATGGTAAATCAACATAAGCGGACGAAATGGATAGAGCACCTGAAGTCCTGCAACCTCTCCACCGGTGTTAGTAAGCTTTGGGCTACTGTCAAAGCTCTGTCTAATCCGAGGAGACATGATGACCGAGTTGAAGTTCAATTCAATGAAGAAGTGCGCGAGCTACTTTAGCCGGCAGTTTACACTGCACCCTTCGGTAGACAAAGCTAAGAGATGTGTTAACCAACGGCTGCGCAAAATGCCAAACAACTGCGCGCCACTTACTTTCACCGATGAGAAGGTTCAGGGTGTCATCAACAAGGCAAAATCATCCAAATCCATTGGCCCTGATGGAATCAATATGCTAATGTTAAAGCATCTAGGCTCAACGGGAGTAAAATATCTCACCAAGGTATTCAACCTGTCGCTCACCACTCTTCAAATACCCGATGTGTGGAAAGCCGGAAGAGTGGTCCCACTACTGAAACCTGGGAAACCCGCCAACAAAGGGGAATCTTATCGTCCGATAACTCTCCTCTCCCCAGTAGTGAAGACACTTGAAGCCTTGTTACTCCCGACCTTCACTCACCACCTGAGCCTAGCCAGCCACCAGCATGGATTCCGTAAAGTGCACAGCTCCACCACAGCACTTAGCGTCATAAACGCCCGGATAGTTCGTGGCCTCAACCAGAAACCACCCTGCGAAAGAACGATCCTCGTAGCGTTGGACCTGTCAAAAGCTTTTGACACGGTCAATCACACTCCCTCCAGGGCTAAAGAGGTGGACCATGAACTATCTGAACGGTCGTCAGTCATCCGTACTATTTCGAGATGAAACATCTAAATTGAGAAGAATTACCACCGCAGGGTGGTGTCCTCTCCCCGTTACTGTTTAACTTCTATATCTCGAAACTTCCTCAACCAACAGAGGGGGTTTCCATAACCTCGTACGCAGATGACTGCACGATAATGACGTCGGGCAATGGAATCGATGGCATGTGTTCGAAAGTAAACAGCTACCTCTCCGACCTTTCTCGTTTCCTCACTGCACGAAACCTCCAACTTTCACCCACCAAATCCACAGCGACCATATTTACAAACTGGACGAAGGAGTATAGACTTGAACTTAATATTGCGGTCGATGGCGTCAAAATCCCGACTGTCAATAACCCTAAGATTTTAGGAGTAACTTTCTATAGTCTATGCTCCTTCTCTCCCCATACGACCGCGATTATCGCCAAGGTACAGAGCCGCAACAAAATCCTCAAGTCGCTAGCCGGCAGCACATGGGGAAAAGACAAAGAAACGTTGCTGGCAACTTACAAGGCAATCGGCCGGCCGGTCCTCAACTACGCAGCGCCTATATGGTCGCCTGGATGTAGTGGTACGCAGATGAGGAAACTCCAGACCTGCCAGAACACAACACTCCGGACCACGACGGGATGCCTCTTGATGTCTTCCATCGAACATCTCCACAGAGAGACGCGTATGCTACCTGTAAAGGAGCATAATCAACTCCTCTCCAGACAGTTCCTGCTGGGTTGTTTCCGTAGGAATCACCCCTGCAGCCACCTGCTTGGAGCGGAACCGCCTCCCAGGAGCATCAAGAGGTCATTCCACGACTATGTCGGCGACATCGAACAGTACGCCGACCAGACTTCGGACGCAACGAACTATCGACAGGCCGCGAGAAACGCGAGTGACCCTAGCGCAACTTCGTTCTGGATACTGTAGCAGGTTAAACTCCTACTTATCCAGAATCCACCCCGACATACCCAATGTATGTCCTGCATGCAACGAGTCTCCGCATGACACTGACCACCTCTTTGCATGCCCTACAAACCCTACCCATCTAACACCTCCCTCCCTGTGGTCCGACCCCGTCAAAACAGCACGTGTCCTGGCCTACCGTTAGATGACCTCGACGACAACACAAGTAACGTTTACCAAATATCATACAAACTACACGATTGGCATAAGGTGTTTGTATAGAAAGTTATTTTGAGAGATATTTTCAAGAAATTTGGCTGATTTACTGTTCAATCTCCAAAATTGTTCAGAACGGATCAATTTAAGCTTGTACATATGTATAATATGAGTAGCTGCCATTCAAACTGTCCGATTGAAATCAAGTTCTTGTAAGGTAACTATTTTACTTGTGAAGGGTATTATAGCTTCGGTGAAACAGAATTTAACGTTTTTTCTGGTTTATGTTGAATATTATGTATAACATGTTGCTTCGTTGGTCTAGTATGCTAACGGTAATTGAATTTTTCTGTTGTTTGTATGCAAGTGGTTCATATACTACCTAAGTTCAATATTTAATGACAATTATTTCTGTTGTTGTAGTATCAATACATTTTTGAGGTTCCATGTTGCCGATTTCCTTGTCTATTGAGTAAAAATTTCAAATTCTTTTTGGTTGAAAATATAGGGTAGGGAAATTTAATAAGAAAAAGCTGTTTGCAATCGTGTGCTTTGCTTATCAAATACATATGTACATATGTATGTACATCATCTGTTATTATAATTATCGCCGCTTCGCGCTGCTTTGCATGGATATTAGCTAATTTTGATATGCCAAAAATATAATGTTTACAATCAATTAATAACCGTTATATTTCTCCTGATATTGCCTTAAGAGCATGTATGTACATATTTATATGTATGTATATATGTATATATTTGTGAACAGTATATATTATCAATTAATTTATAGTATAAGCTTTTTCTAAGTAATTTATTAAGCATATTTATTTAATTAAGTAGCTGTTGTATTATTACTATAATAATCGGATATATCGGCGCTTTTGGGATTTTATAGTAAAAGTTCTAATTTTACTAGACATAAACACAATTTTCTTTGAATATATAGACTTCTAGTACTCGGACCATTGTATTTTGTGTATGTAAATTTTATATTGCATCCACAAATGACTACCTTTTCATATAGTATATCCTTCCAAGAATGTATTTATATATATTTCAACTTTAACTTGTTTATTACAATTTATATTAATTTCGATACAATTGCAAAAATTTTGAAGTCATTCGAATGTATGTATTTGCATATGTGTATTTGTATGTACATAAATAATGTTACCAATGAACGCCATCAAGGTCAATAAGCAATCCGGTATTTTTACGATACAAGTACAAGCTTAATCATTCATAGTTTTGCCTTTTAAACATTGATAATATTGACATGGAGAGGTGTATGTAAATGCTGAACTTTTCCAAGGCTATTAACTTGTATGATATACATAAGTTCAAACTAAACAGGACTTCTCAAAAGTTTCAAGACTTGACGGGTTTTTATTATTGTATGAATTGATATAAAGTGTCTGTGTTTTTTCTTTAAAAAAAATAATGAAAAACGATAAAAAAAATCAAATTAAAAATATTTATAAAAAGTATAAAATAAAAAAAAAATGTAAATTACATGGTAAAAAATAACATGGAAATAAAGACAAAAGCATAACAAAGGACTTCAAAGAGAAGTTCGACATATTTTAAAATAATTATTGACTATATGAGTCGATAACCTAATTTAATGCAGAACCTGTTATTAAATTGTAAACTAAAATGGGTGTAGGTACGTATGTAATAATAATGTACATATGTAAGTATATATATTTGTTTGTTAGTTTTTGTTTTAACCCACAATAATTGTGTGGCTGTAGGGTCGAGTAAAATTACTAAAATAAGTAAAAAATCCGGTTTCGATATAAAAATGATAAGAAAATTTACTGTAGAATAAAATCAATATGTAAAATATAACTGTATATGCATGTAAAATGGTTTGTATAATAAACGACAGCGACTTAGAAACTTTCAAGCTGCCACAAAATAGCCGCTGAAAACAAAGCACTCAAAACCGCTCCCAGTCGCCGCCAATTATGGCTAGTCTAAGTCTTAAACATAGTACCATAGATTATATAACTTTTTAATAAAAAAAAAAACTTTTCTTTTTAATACACTTGTGCCATTTTCTACATTATCTGGGCTGTGGGGCGTGTGCTTGCCTAAGATCGTGGCATTTGCTTTGTCGATCGTTGGCGAGTGAATGTAAAAATGAACGGCTCCACGGCGCCCATTCAACCAACTGGCTTAGCAAGTCAATGAACGAAACCAAATTCCATGCACACACACACTTAAACATTTATCTGCGTGGCTATGCTGTAATTATAATGATTTAAAACAACCTTCAGGCTTGTAACTAGTCTTACATACACACATACATATACACTCTCAATATTATTACAGCTTGGCTTTGCTTTGAAATCACATTTTTGGCTTTTGATTTTGCTGCAATAACTGCACTTTGTACCGCATGCACAGAGGAATTTTCCGCAATTAATATGCATAAATATTTTTCCTTTAGTAGCCTTTAGCTGCAGCTTCGTTGGCTTAAAAGCTTTTCAAGCTGCCATTTGCCCCAAAACATACGAACATGTGTATGTATGTATGTATTTTTGACTGTGCTAAGCCAAGCGTGGTGCAATTACAAGCAGAAATTACGGTCAATTTTTATCGCCAACCGGATTCTTTAGTCTAAAGCTACGTATACACATTTCCAGATGAGGCTCACCTTGTGTGAAATTAAAAAAAAAAAAAAAAAATGCTACTTAAATGTTTTCATATTTCGCTAGGTATAACTTCTAAAAATAACATACTCAAATTATAATTCAATACCTCGAAGAGTTTTTGAGTTATAGTCTTCTAAAGTGTTACCCTACTTTTTTAAAGAAAAAACTTCAAATTTAATGCATTTAAATTCGTAAGAAGAAAATTATCTCTTTCAAATGTGTGCCTCAGTTACGTCTCAGATGGTCCATCCTTTGAGTCTAATATTCGATGACTCGTTCGAGCATTTCGACTTCCCTATAAGAAAAAGTATAACGATGTGATATCACAAGATCTTGGTGACCAATCGATCGGCCCAAAACGTGAAATTTTCTGCTCACCGAAGTTTTCTCTCAATAAAGAAATAAATTCATTGTTTCAGGTATCAAATAGTCGGTTATCAAGAAGCGATAACAGTAGCCATTAACGGTTACGTTCCCACCGGCATCATTTTTGAAGAAATATGAACCGAGGATTACACCGCAAACCACACCAAACCGTTGTTTTTTCTGGATGAAATGGCAGCTCTTGAATCTCTTTAGGATGCTCTTCGTTTCGAAGACGGCAATTGTTGTACACATACCCATTGAGCTAGAAATTAGATTCTTTGCTGAACAAAATTTGGCTCGAAAACGTAGGATCTTCTTGGAACATTTCAAGAGCCTATAGAGCGAGGCAATGTCGCTTGGAAAGGTCGGCCGGCTGGTTTGCTGATGAAGAATTCTTTTTGTCCATTATGTACCAATTTTACTTAAGGCAACGGACCAGCGCTCTAAGCTTTCTAAGTGATATCCCTGCTATGATCGACCTCTTAACCTTACCTAACCCAGACTGTCTCAATAAATGTGCTTCCTAAATTAGTTAGTTTTTGACTTCCTTCATTAGTCACTTAAAAACATGTCAATGACTTTAATTTCATTCTCCTTTCCGCACACTTTTCTTTGTAAGTTTATGAACTTAAGTGCTAAGCTTTTGAAATGTCAACAAACAAAATTTTCAATGGCAAACAAGTCATAAAAGATTCGCAAATTCTTCGTTTACTGTTTTGCCGAAAATTGCTTCATAAATAAATAAATATATTTGTATTTACATATATTCCTGTATGTAACATACATATGTATGTACACGTGCTCAGCGCGCAAAGTTTCACGGTCACCGAAAAAGAGAAAGCAATAACATGCATATGTCTAACGTTGGACTCTCACATGTGCACACTGTAAATATTTATCAGTTAGTTAAATACATATCATATGTATGTATGTATAAGTGACTGCTTAAAATTCAGTTTTAATTTTTGCAGCACGTTGGAATTCGCGTGGCTGGTTTAACTGATTTTTTCGGTTTTTTTTTTTTTATTTTTATCAACCTGTGCACATAACTACTTTTACTACACACTTACACAAATTTAAAAAAAGCTTCACTGTTTTTGCTTTTTTTTTTGTAATTTTGCTGTGGAACTGGTTTTGGTTTCGTCAAAGTGGGTGTGTAGCTCTATTTGCCTCTAGCCATTCACATTTATGAATGCGCTTGTGTATACGAGTATAACTATGTAACGGAATGTGTTAGGCATTAGGTCGGTTCTATTTGTAATTGAAATTAATTTCAATATATAAAGAGTTTAATATTATTTATTAAAGAGGTCATATTCACGTCCGAATTGAAAAAAATCATTTTTTTCTTTTATATCGAATGTAAATATATTTGAGATTATTCTCCGAAAATTTGAAGTTGGTCTAAAAAAAAAATATGCAAAAAATATACTTATATAAAACTTTTAACGCGTGTTTTTCGAAAAGCTGTTTTCTGAGTTGGTGAGAAAAACTTCTCCGAAATGGCTGGACCAAGCACCTTTTCATGGTTTTTGGATTTGAAATAATTTTAAGATGAAAAATCCTTTTTTCAAAGGTCTTGCAGTAGAATGGAATGGAATTGGAATGCTTTTAATTCAGTATGATCATTACATGTAGTACAAAGACTGTTAAGTTTGACATCAATTTTCCAAACAGTTCTCTAGAAGAAATGTTATAAAACCACGTTTTGAAAAGAAAAATGCCATCAAGTATAGATTTATTATTTTATTATTCCGTTTATTTAAAACGATTTTTATAAAATCTTCACATTTTATAATGTTCAGAATCAGTCTAAACAAAGAAGCTGTTGGGACAAGCTATATCAGAATTTATCCAAATTTTCTGATTCTTTTAATTTTTTTTTTACTAAGAAATAGTTTTCTCCTACATTAACTAATTAGAATTGCATTAATAAAACCTGATTACTAAATAAAATAATATGTAGAAAAAATGTCCAATTTTATTTTTTTTTTTTTTGAAGAAACTACCCGCCCTAATGTGCATTTGTACATTTGCTTGCATAAGCATAAACGTAAACTCAAACTCGCCACAACAAGTAGCAGCCGCAGAGACGAGCCCACCAAAAATATTTGTTTTCTGCATTTGGAAATAATAACGAACATAACCAAGTCAAAGATCAGTCAGCCACTCAGCCGTAATACTGCCATTCACTTTTCGTGCACAGTGTTTTGCTTGGATTGCGACTGTTATTTATTTATTCATTGATACATTTACTACTTCATATAGAGAGTAAAATGATTTTGGAAAGACTATAGTTCTACTTAGAATTCTTAAGTTGTTTATAGTTTATTGGGGATCCTTCCGTTCTCTTCAGCAGATTTTAATAGGTGATCCCTTTCGAGGTTCCCTACTTTTTTGAAGAAAAAACACAGAAACTTCAAATTTAATGGCGAATCTTTACTTATTATCATTCAAAAGATCATTCTTTGGTATTTAGTTTTTAAATATTATCTCTTTCAAATGTTGACCGCGGCTAAGCCTCAGATGATCCATCCGTTGAGTCCAATTTTCGATGACTCGTTTGAGCATTTTCAACAAATGGCACAACGGTGTGATATCACACGACCTTGATGGACAATCGACCGGCCCAAAATGTGAAATTATCTGCTCACAGAAGTGTTCTCTCAATAAATCGATTGATTGATGCGATGTATGGGAAGTGACGTCGTCTTGTTGTAACCACATGTCGCCGCGATCAAGAGCTTCAATTTCAGGCATCAATTAGTCGGTTATCAGGGCATGATAACGGTCGCCATTGACGGTTACGTTCTTACCGGCATCATTTTTGTAGATATATGGACCGATGATTCCACCGACCCACAAATCAGGCTAAACCATTGTTTTTTCTGCGGCAATTTTGCTTGTTTACATTCCCATTGAGCCAGAAATGGGCCTCATCGCTGAACAAAATTTGGCTCGAAAACGTCGAATCTTGAGAGCCCATAGAGCGAAGAATATCATTTGGGAAGATCGAACGGATATAGTTCCTGAATAAGCTTTACTTTGTGCGCTTTCAATTTAAGATCTCGACGTAAAATGCGCCAAGCCGTTTCCTATGTACATAAGTCCGAGTTGCTGCGATCGGCGCCGAATCGATCCATGATGAAACTGAACAAAAATGAAACAACATGAAAGCTTGACACGAATCACGCGAATCTTTCAAATGTTGACACGCGTGATATGTCAAAAAAACTATTGAAAATGTACCTCTACTTGGATCACCCGTTATTTATATACACATATTTTAAGAAAACACAGAAGAATGTTTGAACAAAAAATTCAATATTTTTCGAGTTTCCAAGATAGCATGGATGGCACCAATAAAGTGATTAATTTTTAAAATAATTCACTTTATGCGCGTCCTTAAGCTTATATTTATTACTCTACAAAGCGACATTGCAATGAAAACTTGATTATATTGACCGGGCAAGTTAGCGCACTGTCAAATGAATGTTTAGCTAAATATTGCTTGTCTCGGGTAATTTATCTGCTTAAACTTGGTGTTTTGCTAAGTGTACTTTTCATAGAAGATACCCCATTAAAGTTAACAAGAATGCAACCAATATTATTCGGTATATGTTTAGTTAACATCAACACGTTTTGGTTGTGAAAGAATATCACCAGGTATGCTTGATATTTTCAAAAAACAATTAAAATTAGTAAAACTTCTTAAATAAAATTTATGTTCGGTTTTCCGCTCCTTCGACAGGCAACCTTACTATTATAATAGCAATAATTTTACCTTTGGCTTTGGAAATTAATTTTTTTCTTTGCTTTGCGTTATATTTTGTTTTCATACTAGATTCGTTGTCTATTTTAGTCTTTTTGAGCGCAAGCGTGCAATATTTGGAACAAAACTATTGGCTTGCGGTAATATGCAAAACGCAATAATGTCGATATAAATGAAATAGACGCGAGTAACTACTTAACTATATACATATGCACATATGTATGTGTGTGTGGTTATAAAATGTTGGTTAATAGATGCAAAAACAAACGGGTGCAAATGCACTCATACATCTACGAAGTGTGTTCAAAAAGTATCGCGAATTTTGTGTTTTTTCAAAAATTATTTACTTATTCATAAATATCTATTTTGTCCCCTTCAAAGTAACCCCCATGAGATATTATACACTTGAGCCAACGGTTTTTCCAATCTTCGAAGCACTTAAAAAAATCATTTTTTTTTATCTTCTTCAGCTCCTCCTTCGATGCCGTCTTTATCTCGTCAAGAGAAGCGAAACGTCGTCCTTTCATGGGCCTCTTCAGTTTAGGGAACAAGAAAAAGTCACAGGGGGCAAGATCTGGGGAATACGGTGGCTGCGGGATCATTAGTGTGTTGTTTTTGGCCAAAAAGTCGCGCACAAGCAACGATGTGTGTGAGCAGGGGTGTTATCGTGGTGCAAAAGCCAATTTTTGTTCTTCTGGCGGATTGCTTCGCGCAAATTGCGCATAAATTGCAGGTAATATTCCTTATTGACCGTTCTTCCCTGTGGCAAGAACTCACGATGCACCACGCCCCTGCAATCGAAGAAAACTGCCAGTTACGATTCGCGATACTTTTTGAACACACCTCGTATGTATATACATTACTACTACAACAATCGTTAGTTTTGATTTGCACGTCAGGAAATCGAGTTGCTTTGGCTCAACAATCCGATGAGTAATAACGAATTTGCATAAGCATTTTTGGAATTCGGTTTTGCTGCATCAACCGAATTTGTCATTAATATTTGTGTGGTATTTGCCATAACCACTAACCAATGACCAAAGTGCGCAAGTCAACCCATCATTTTTCACAAATATTTCATCTACATATGTATATATTTTTTGTTTATTTTTTTGTTTGTTTTTCATTTTATATGAATATTTTATTTAAATTTTTTTGTTAATTTTACATGAATATTTGTGTATGTCGCATGTTTTACACTTCATAGTTTTCATATTTTTGCTTTTCAAGTGAAGTGTCGAACACTCTTTGCAACAATTAAATGCTTCGCTATTTAGTAAGCAATTTGACACCATTCTTGCTAAATTGTTGCTGTTTTATCGGTTTTGAAGCGCTTTTTATCGTTTTAAACAGAATTTTTATCTACATGTTGATAGATGTTTTGTGTTTTATTTGTAAGGTTCTTATTGATATCATGAAAGTAAGAATAAAAATATCTCAAGAATGCCGAGTCTGAAAAATTGCACTTCAATTAACGTTTTTTTCTCCAATAAACGGAAAAAAGTACGGAATCACAGAGAGTACAATGAAAAATTATTTTTTACTCTCTCTCTCTTTCTCTTTCATTATAACATGTAATTTGTATGTAAAGAAGGTTTAGGCCGAATATAAATATGGTTTTGTTCCCTTTACGTAACACCGACTATTTCCGGAAGTGATTCATTAGATCATTCTAAAGGTTTACGTTGAGTTTATAGTCTTAGAAATTCTTACTTTCACGACTAACCACATAATTTTCTCAATGAATATCAGATATGCATTTTCTTGGAATTAGTGCTGACAGTTTTTTATTTACAACGCGAAAAGTTTGTCTACCGATTTTTTCCCTGAAAAAAAAAAACTAACAACGAAAACCAAATACTTCGTCCAAGTCTTTAAGAATTGTATATCAACGATCTGTGCAAAATTTCATGAAGATCGGTTGAGTAGTTCTTGAGAAATTTTGCCAACTGAATTCGAAAACACGGTTTCGAGAAAAAGGTCTGGAGCATCGAGCGCACAAGTTCTCAAGGCTGTATCTCTGAAACTATATTTTACTCGGATTAATTTGAAAATTTGGAACAATATTCTAGAGTGGAATTTAATAAGACAATAAAAAAAATAAATTTTTTGAAACCCGTAAACACATGTAACTCCTGAAGGTCGTGAAGTTTTCGAAAACTTGCCTCATGCGAGTCGTTCACCCAAACTTTAATGATGACGATAATATCAAAAAAAGAAGCAGAGCTTGAAAATTGTAGTTTTGCATCAGAGAGACAGCAAAGAACCTTAAAATCACGACCTAACACACTTTGGTTAATGTTTTGAGTATGAAAGGTGTCAATGCTGATCTCGTTCCAAAAAACATAATGATGAGAGTTTACGAATAAGATGTCGAACCTGTACAGCAATCTAGCTAAAACCCGAAAAAACCAAAATTCGCTGTAGCCCCTGAACTTATAACAAGTCTATTGAAAATGGGGTTAAGCGTTGGAATGATTTTGTTATTTCAGGATCCTTTATTTAAATACGTGGAAATGTGTTTGTTTATCTCTGAGAATCTTTTAGTACTCCATTAGTATCCTACAGCACGTTCTATACCTAGGCTTGCTGAAGCTGGTAAACACAAATTTTAGAGCATTTCGAGCTACTTCCAAAGCAATCACTTTGAGGAGAAATTTTTATGAGCATCTTCTTCTTTACTGGCGTAGACACCGCTTACGCGATTATAGCCGAGTCAACAACAGCGCGCCAGTCGTTTCTTCTCTTCGCTACCTGGCGCCAATTGGATATTCCAAGCGAAGGCAGATCCTTCTCCACCTGGTCCTTCCAACGGAGTGGAGGTCTTCCTCTTCTTCCCGCGGCGGGTACTGCGTCGAATACTTTCAGAGCTGGAGTGTTTTCATCCATCCGGACAACATGACCTAGCCAGCGTAGCCGCTGTCACTTAATTCGCTGAACTATGTCAATGTCGTCGAATATCTCGTACAGCTCATCGTTCCATCGAATGCGATATTCGCCGTGGCCAACTCGCAAAGGACCATAAATCTTTCGCAGAACTTTTCTCTCGAAAACTCGCAACGTTAACTCATCGGTTGTTGCCATCGTCCAAGCCTCTGCACCATATAGCAGGACGGGAATTATGAGCGACTTATAGAGTTTGGTTTTTGTTCGTCGAGAGAGGACTTTACTTTTCAATTGCCTACTCAGTCCGAAGTAGCACCTGGTGGCAAGAGTAATCCTGCGTTGGATTTCCAGGCGGTGGTGTTAATGCTGGTTCCTAAATAGACGAAATTATCTACAACTTCAAAGTTATGACTGTCAACAGCGACGTGAGAGCCAAGTTGCGAGTGCGACGACTGTTTGTTTGATTGAGCTTATTCCAAAGAAAAGTTTGAACTTTTGAACCTAACCTAAAAATTTAATTAAGACTGGGAAAAGCTTTGTTGAAGTCAGGAGATCAATTACGTTATAAAATTAACAGTTTAATAGTGAAGCCCAGACAATTACACTAATGGAATTTTTTAACGGTTCAACGTAGTCATAATAAATACATAGTATATATCTATAAAGCAATTAACCGACTCCCGCTGATTATCCATTAAAATACGTAAGTGAAAGTTCGTCTATTCGTTTCAGCCAATTACATAACTCATCAAAGCGTTTTTATTTCATAATACTTATGCCTAATGAATTGTTAAGCTTTACAGTTAGATTCTTCAAACGAACGTAAGAGCTTATTTCCAGATCAATAAATTGCTATCTTTATAATCCACATTCGCTGAATATCTCGATCTTGAGAAATTTTACGAAATATTTGTTTGTGTTCTTAATGTAATTTATCTGTAATTATTGCTAAATATTGTTGTTTGTTTTTACTGTTTTTTTTTTTTGTTTTTTGCAATAATTGAGGTCATTGAGTGTTGGAATGTGCATTGAAGTGGCACTTATCAGTTATTGGCCTTTATTGATATGCTTTATGTGTTGAGGTCTCCCGCCTTTCCATTGATTTTTCTTACGATTTATGCGCCTACGTCAATTGCTTTGAAAATACACTTTTTTCCCGTTTATTTATTAGCAAAGTAAACTAGACTGACTTGTCGATTCGCAGTATAAAATTGCACCTACTTACATATAAATGTGCATATATACATGTATGTATATATATATATAAATATACTTGCTGGCATTTGGTGTTTCTGTATCTACATCTGTGGAATTGCACATTTGTTATCAATGTTAATTTGAAGTACAAACTGTATGTATAGATGTATATGTTATATTATATTATATATAAAAATTGAGGCCTATTTTCAGATTAAATTAACCTTATCAAGCTAAAAAGGTTAACTATGTCATAAATCAAGCTGGGAAAATATTGCATTATTAACTGAAGTGCGTTGGTAAACATTTTATATTTAAAAGTTGCAATTATTTTGAATTTGCGATCTAAATATTGTTGTCTCTGGATCTCAATATAGTTTCTAATGTTTTTGAAATGCAACAGTTTATAATGAGGCTTGTCTTGCATTTGAGTATGAGTCCATTGAGGCTCGACGATGACCGCATTTCTATGTCGGTAGACGACTCCGGCTTCAAGTAGCTTACATACAACTTATCGTAAGGATAGTACCACTAGAAGAAGTGTCTACTTAAGTCGATGAATACTCTTGAAAAAAAACTTATTCGTAAGAATCACTTTTTCGAATCGCGAAAACCAGATTGAGTTAGATGAGGCCAAACCTTAAAAGGGTTGCATGAAATTACTTGCCTTCTTAGCCATTTTTTTTTTTGAAAGGCCTATTTTCCTTAGTGTACGCATCGACCGTGTAGAGTCGGTTCGGCGCCGTTCGCAGCAACTCGGACCGACGTATGGAACGACTTGGCGCATTTTACGTCGAGATCTTAAATTGCAAGCGTACGAAGCGACAGAGCGGCATCGCTTCGCTCTTTGAGATCTTGAAAAGTTCTAAGAAGATTCGGCGTTTTCGAGCCAAATTTTGTTCAGCCATGGGGACTATTTCTGGTTCCCTGGGGATGGGTACCGACTATTTGATGACTATGGAACTGAAGCTCGTGATCTCGGTGACATTTGGTTTCAAAAAGACGTCGCCACTTCCCCCCCATCGACATAAATTAATGGATTTATCTCTCTTCGGTGAGCAGATAATTTCACGTTTTTAGCCAGTCATTTGGGCATGTGATATCACAGCGTTAGAATTTTTCCTATGAGAATATGTAAAGTCTAAAGTCAATGCGGAGAATCCCGTTTCTATTCAGGCCCTGGAGCAAAGCTTCTCACGTGTCATTCGCCAGATATCTGTCAAAATTTCGAGCATTGGAACATCTGAGACGAAGCGGCGGCCAATATTTGAAAGAGATAATTTTCAAAAAATAAATACCAAAGAATATTATTTTTAATGATAATAAACATTCTCGTTTTATATTGAAGTTTATGCGTTTTTGTTTTTTTTTTTCAAAAATAGGGAACCTCGAAATGGATCACCCTTCATAATCAAAAATATCAGTCATGATTTCATTCATCTTAAACAATCTTAATTTCTTAAATCTTTTGATACAACTTCTTTTTGCGTCGTTTTCAATTTGGCATTCAGATGCCTTTTACGTTTGCAAAATTTGATCTTAAACTGGTTAGTTTTGCGTTACTCGCGGATTTCGTAAGCCAAAGGCGAAACGAGGATGATAAACACAAGAATTTAAAAATTCAAGAAATTAACACCGGAACACATTGCAAAAAGTATTGGCAGGTTTTACATAATATATATGATTGCGCAGTTAATCGTGTTTAATTTATTAAGAATTATGTTAGCACAAGGCTAATAGCCGGTTCTGCTTGAAAATTATAAACTGATGAATTGCAGTTTATAAAAAAAATTTATTACTACAGATCTTCAAAAAAAAGTATTTCAGGTTTGACGAAAATCAAACAGTCTGGGTAATTGTGGTAAGAAAATGAGAATATTATATAATTTTTGAAAACAAAAAAAATTTCAAAATTACTTCTCACATTTTATGATTGCGCGGATCTCCATCTATTTTTGCATGAATCACTATGAACCACTTTTGAAGAAATTTCTTAATTACTAATTTTATGACATGCCCCATTCCATAACTTGCTATTCTATATTCAGTTTTTATCATCATAGCTTCAAGTTAACTCGAATATAGTATACTCGCACCATATACATACATAGAGTATAATGTAATTATGTGCACACGCTGCATCCTCTTACCTATTAATTGCATAGTTTTATGACATCTCTGGTTTATGAGTAGCTTTTCTGATGGCTTTCAGTTGTATTATCTTCATTTCCCGTTCTGTTGACAATCTCAGTCGCATCGGTGACAGTCACCACTTGTTAGCATTTATAGCAATCGCATTGGCTCTTCTGGCGTGTGTAATGGATGCGTCATTAATTTAATTTTTGCGTTACATTCTCAATTTGATATCGCATTTCTCTACATTGCGAGACGTATAGCCACAATAACAAGCTGAATATAGATAGAATGCGAGTATAAAGTATATTTGAGAAAGTATATACAGTGTGGTGGTGCAAAAGTGATGGTTCACACTATTCATTCAATGTTATACTCTCAACTGATGACAATATTAAAAAAGTGAAGGAGGAAATGTTAGGAAATGTTAGAGAGATGGCAAGAGAGTTCGATATCTCTCGCGAGTCCGTTCGAAAGATTGTGGTGGATATTTTGGTTATGAAACGCGTTCTTGCTGTTTTTTTTTCTAAAAGAGTACCGTAATAGTTCACATTCATGAAGAGTACTATAATTACCGATGAGAATTGGGTATATGAGTTTGACATGCAAAAAGTTAACAACCATCAGAATGGAGTAAAAAAAAAAGAGCGGAAACCAAAAACCCACGCCAAACCCGCTCAAAAATCAAGGTGATTCTCTTTGATATTTTTGATATTCGTGGGTTGGTTCATTATGAGTTTGTTCGGGAGAGACAGACTGTTAATGAGGAGTTCTATTTGGCCGTATTGAGGCGTTTGCGTGAGAACATGGGTCGAAAACGGCCGGAATTGTGGAAGTTCATGGGTTTTACACGATGATAATGCACCACAGTAGCGAGGCACGATTGCGACCGAATTTGTAGCTAAAAACGACCCTCGATCCAACTATCAACCACCTTATTCACCAGGTTTGGCTCCGTATGATTTTTTCTTGTTCCGTAAATTGATGTTGCCACTCGGTGGAACCCGTTTTCAGTCGATCGAAGAGATAAAACAAAATTCGTTGAAAGAGTTGAAGGCCATCCCGAAAAGTGCTTATGAAAAAAGTTTCGAGGACTAGAAAAATTGTTGGTATAAATGTACAGGGTAGGCCATTTAAAGTTGACCCATTTGTTTGTTTGCCAAAAATTTAAAGGGGTCGCGGATAATCAGCTGGGTTTAGTTTTTGTGCCATTTGAATTTTTTATGGAAACATCTTCAAGTATTTATGAATTATGCGTCGGAGAGTGGTGCGAGAGATGTCTAATTCCTGAGAGCGGCGATAACTCGATGTCGATGGAGTCTCCTCAATACTGGCTCGTACAGCTTCGATATTTTCATCAGAACGTCTTGTGCGTTGTCTGGATGCATGACTGGCATTACTGAGATTACCGGTGTTCACAAATTTTGCGTATAAAGACTTAATTGTGTTCTTAACTGGAGCACTTTTCACTTTATTTTTTTTTCGAAACGCACGTTGAGTTAACACAATTGAAAAGTTATTTTGAATATAAAGCTGAACAATTTCAGCGCGTTCTTTTGGAGTGTACTGTTCCATGGTATAAATTGTCTTCGAATGACGCTTCTAACGCGGTATGACATTAGCCGATTTGTCAGCGCTGTTAAAAGTTATAGCGTTGCCAGATGGGTCAACTTTAAATGGCCTACCCTGTATTACAATTACTTTG
>JAPZAG010000010.1:0-25000 GCA_027475135.1 Bactrocera correcta | reverse complement strand
GCGCTCAGTTTCCACTATATTGTTTTTTTTTTGTTCTGAAAAGTATAATTTCAGAATACAAATGAGGCAATATTGAGGCGATAGTGACTTAAAAAAAAAAACAGCCTAAACGGCCAACCGAAAGAGTTTTTGCTACATATGTATACTTCATTGTCGCGATGTCAAGAGAATTGTGGCATTCGTACGCTCCAATTAAGGCATCACCGATTGACATAAAAGCGAACTAGATGTCATGCAATTATTACTGTTAAAAAAATAGAAGTACATATACCTAAAAGAATAGCAGCATCCAAAATACTTACAGCAAATTGACAAAAAAAAGCTCAAAAAAGAAAGCACTCTAGTTATGGTAACTTTTGCAGCAAATGCCGTCAAAGGTCAGTGCAACAAATTTTGCATATCTACGCCACAGAAGCTGACGCTAATCCAATATACCAATTCCACGATTTGGGAGGTCTCACCGCTTACACGCGTGGAATAATGCAGCAAAACCTGGACGCCAAGCCGCGGCAGCTACAGTTCCTGCCACAAATACAACAGCGAGCGGCAAATGGTGCAACCGCAAACCACAAAGTGCCATAAAATGCAAGTAGCAGCAGCAATGAGATGTTCACACACACATGCACATGGAGATACAAATATCCAAAGTAATGCGGAATAAAGCATAAATGCCGCATAAATTGTTTGCGCCGCAATTCGGTGCAGTTTCGTACGCCGGCCACCCAGTTAGCTCATTGGCTGCGCCGTAAAAGTCGCACAACGGTAGCAGGAAGTTGTTGCGCGTAATTCGTGCACCGTAAATGGCCCGTATGAGTGTGTGAATTTGCCACAAAATAGAATTTTTTCATTTTATTTTCCATATGGTGGTGTTCTTATAGACTCAACAGTTGACTGTATGCGCGTTGTGTTGGCAAGCGGTATATTGGGGTGCCATTGCGAAGCAATAGTCGAGTTTTGGCGACATGCAAATTTTTAGTTTGGCGCATTCGTGGCATGAACACCACACGCCAATAGGCGACAAGCGGACGAATTGCTCATGACGCCAACTGTTCAGTATGCTGAATTTGAGCGTTGTTGCAAATATTGTTGCTGATGTTGTTGTAAATATGTTTACTATAGTTGTAAATATGTTTACTGTTGTTGTTGTTAATGTTGTTGTGATTTCTATCGCCTTAGCGCAAACAAATATGTACTGCTACTGTTATTTCCACCGATATTGTGCGCACGATAAGCGCCACATGATAACAATCTCCAGTCACACATAACCACACGCATACCAGCAATGTGAGTGTACATGTATTTATTAGAACATTATGAACGAAAATCTATTGCGAGGCATAAATTTGTACCCAGCGCATATGTCTTTGAATAGGTTTTCATAATATGTGCCTCCGAAAATAGAAATGCGACCTACCTAGCTGATCGGGTTAGGAGTAATATATGTGTTATCCGTTTCAGACTCCTACTAGTAAGTGAAAATAAATTTTTTTTTAAGAGGACATATCTACAAGTACAGCTGTAACACCTTCTTTAGTGAGAATGGGTTTTCAGAAGTCGTTTAAGAACCTTTGTTTAAACACTATACACTTAAAGTCGACCTTCAAGTTACTTTCCAAAGTCCACAGGTCATTTTTAATCTAGCACCCACTGGTTGCTTCGTGTAAATATCGACTGGTGCGTTAGAACCTGCTATCTTCACTGATTGTCTAGTGAAGGTTTCATGACATTTCATTGATTGAAAGTGAAGTTATTGTGTTTTAAGTGTTAGTATGTTTGTGATATCGGTGCGAAAAATGAGCTTCGAACAAAGAGTCGACATTAAATTTTGTCTTAAAATTGGTAAAACATTTATCGAAACGTTTCAACTGATGAAACAAGTTTATTGGGATGATTGCGTATCCTGCGGCAGAATGCACGAGTGACTTTAGCGTTTTCAAAGTGGTCGTGAGGTCATAAATCACGATCGACATGTGGGCCAATCAAAATCCGTGATCACCCTAAATTCCATCAAAACTGTGCGTGAATTCATCAAAAATCTGCCGAAATGAAATTGAAATTCATGGAAATGGAATTGAACATCTCCAAAACATCGATTTATCGCATTTTGGACGAACATTTGGGCTTACGAAAGGTGTGTGCACGGTTTGTTCCGCACAAATTGACTGACGACCAAAAATTGCTCAGAATCCAACATTCGAAGGACATTTTGTGACTGATTATTTGCCCAAAAATCACATTTTCACCTGATATGGCAGCGTGCGACTTCTTCCTTTTCGAAAAAATGCATTTGCCTATGAAAGGAAAGTGTCATGTAGACGTAGAGGTCATTCAAAAGGCTTGCATCGGCATACTGGCGGCCAAACCGGCCAACGAGTAGTCGTTCGACAGCTTTTGGACAGTGCAAAAAGCTGTATTGAAGCAGAAGGAGACTATTTTGAATAAAATAAATTGATTTTGCCAAAGACCATTTGTCCTGTTTTTTTTTGAAGTCATGTTTACTTTGGAATACTCCTTGTGCATAACTTACCAAACTTTCTTGCGTGTGATGTTTTAGTGTTAGGCTCTGAAATACAAAAATAAAGCTGTGGGTGCTTAAAGAGCAGACAAATCGAGTCACCGTCTATATTTTCTTTATCCAATTTTTAGTTAAGTATTTACAGCAGTACTTAAATAATTTTAAGCGACAAAAAGTGAGTTTACATGCCCTACTTTCGAGTATAATGTCTTTTGGTTTCTAAGTTGATCTTAAGAAGCCCTCCATTTGCACTCGTAAAAAGACTTAGCCGGCGACACGTTAACCAAGCAAGTGTCTCTAAAAACCAAGTTTCTCAATTTTTACCGCTGATATCGCTTCTTACATGAATATAAGACAAATTATTGTCATTTCTTTAAGAGCTCGAAAACAAAATTTTTCGAGCAGGTACATTTTTGTTCCAAGTCCCAAACATTTCAGAAACAAAAAAATAATACCAATCATAACTTCAAAAATTTTCTTAAAAGTACTTTGTTCTGATCTTTCAGTTTATATGGCAGCTTTATGCAATAGTGTTACAATATCGGCGGTTCCTACAAACCAGCAGCTTCTTGGAGAGGAGAGGACAGTGTATGCAACGTCTCAAAAACTAAGGAATTGGTTGGCATATATACGGACAAAAGAACACACGGACATGGCTTAATCGATTCAGCTTGTCATTTTGCTTACTTATATATATTTTATAGGGTTTCTCACTTTTTTTTGGGGGGGATTATGAACCTCGTGGCCAACTTAATATATTCAATTAATAAAAATAATCACAACTCTAGCAGTTTTACGAATAAATTTGACGGAATCTCTTCCTATCATAAAAATCTTGAACAATTCAAATTTATAAATTTTAAATAAAATGGTGTGCGTCTGCACTAGTTCACTTTATTTTCAACGCAAAGGGAAAATAATTAATAAATTTATTTAAAGTTTTCCAACTTGAACTTAAAGATATTCGGATCGGATTATGGTGCATAAAGGTATATTGAGTCGGCATACGATGAGTCCAGGACCTGGTCTAGATTTTATATTATCATAGAATACAATACGGTGATCCTCTGCACTAGTGAACGCTCATCGTCACTTGGTGAAATTTTCAAAAAAATTTTAGAAATATTTTCCTTTCTGAATTCTGATTCTGCCGATCCCTGCCACGAAATGGGATATTGAGTCGGTATATGATGTTTCCAAAACCGACCTGTCTAGGTTTTATCTAAAAGGGTATGCGTCTTCACTACTTCACTGCATTTGCAACAGGTGCTGGAATTATCAAAAACATAACAAAGTACGTTCTAACAAAATTCAAAGTCACATGTGCTAGCTATGACTAGGCATGGTATATTGAGTCATTACAAAGAGGCTGCAAGATCTAGAAGAGTCTAGTCTAATCTAGTCTAGTCTAGTCTAGTCTAATCTAGTCTAGTCTAGTCTAGTCTAATCTAGTCTCATATAAAATGGTGTATGGCTACACTATGTTACTCTATTTTCACCATGCGGTGAAAGAGTTTCTATTAGCAAACATTTTCGTGAGAGTGCCATTCTGAGACTTTCGTTTACTCCACGGCATGAAATATTGAACCGTTGAAAGACGACTAAATTTAAATTTAAACGAAAATTTTATGAACAAGGAAACAAAACTTCCTTTCAGTCTATTGTTGGATCAGAACTCAATTATCATTCTTAATATACTAGCTCAGTCACGATCAAGTGGATGTGGATTAGTAGGAAAACTTTTCAAAAATTCCCCAAAAAACTTATTTATGAAAAAGATACTGCGATCAAGGCTACAAAAATACCTTTTCTCCTTACTTAGTTGGGTACAATAGGCGAAACACCAGCAGCATAATGGGCAGCAAGCGGATAATCGCAAAGAGCCACCGAAAAAATATTGAAAATATACCTACACACATACACATATATGAACATACAACGGTCGTATAGACAATAGTGTCAGAACATTTTGAGTCGCTATTGGTGTTGTTGTTGTTGCAGGCGGTATACAAAATTTATATGCTGATTGGCATTAATAATGGATTATCACGAAATCGACTGGTCACACAAAAGCACACACATACACGCGCAGAACAACAGAAAGGCTCTGCTTTTTTTTTTTTTTGTTGTAGTATGCCATATTCATGGACAATACACCATGGAAAGCGTGCAACATGCAGCGTGTAATATTTGTGGCAGCCCAACGCAACAGTGGCAGCTACTGTCTCCACATGCCTGCGACGAATGGCGAGTAGCTCGCGCACAAGCGTGTGTCGTATGGAAATTATTTTCCTGCAGCGCAACGCAGCGCATGTAAAGGCTAAGGCCATGTTCTACTGCTTTTATGATAACCATGTCTATATTGCTGTTGTGTTGTTGTTGCTGTGCGGCATACACATTTGTAGCTGCATCATTTTCGTTGATAGCGATCGTTCAGCTTTGCATACTGATCGTTGCCGCCGATGCTGTTGGTGGTGATTTCGTTGATGATCGTGTGATCAGTTTGGCCTGGTCAGGCGCCTGTTGGCAACAAAGCCACCACACACCCGCAAAGCTCCTTCGCACACTGGTATGCCACAATTGTGGGGCACTTTATGGCTATTTGCTAGGCGGGCATATTCAGTGCGCATGCTTCTACACACATACATACTAGACACCGTGTGTGACTTATTAATGCGCGAAAAATCATTCTTTCCAGCGAAATCGTGTGAATTATGCGAACGGCATGCAAATATGATGCAGTCTTTATATGACACTAACCTGTGTGTGCATTTGAGCGGGTGTGTGTTTGGACGCTCTTCCGCCTTCTGCGCGACGTGATCTCCTTTTTGCGCCTCAAGATCACGAATTATGCTGAATTTTTAGTGACTTGCATGCAAGTATTTTAGTTGAAGTTGTATTTTATTAAGTTGGTTGCGAAGATGTGCATGCGCAGGCATATTGGGATTTGTATGATAATGGCTTATGAGTCATAGCTTGTGAGGCAAACTGATAGAAAAAAGGTAAAATGGCTTTTACAGTTGCATTTCTGAAGCAAATAGGGAATTAAACGGTCTCTTTATTGATATTGATTGATTAATTCCTATAGCAGCTACAAGCCATAGTGATTCGATATGACCAATATTCTTGAAGCTCGGAGCGCAGTTTTGGAGAATTATTTATACAGAATTTCATTTCAAAAAGTTTTTAATACAAGATGATTCCGGTCGACCAATTTTTATGGCTGCTCCTGCAGTACTCCAATCTGAGCAATATATTTGGAGATTATAGAGTTGCTTTTGAGATTAATCTATGTCAATTTACGTGAATAAATTTGTTAAATAAGAAAGATTTCCTTAAAAATGGAATGGATTTTGATTTGCCACTTTGTATGACAACTATAGCTGTAGCAGATAAAAAATAATTGAGATTTTGCACTGCGACCTATGGTCCATTATGTCCTCTCCCATATCACATATGGTCACAAAGGTCCAGCACTGGAAATAATTACAGGAGTTTGCTGGTCGCGACTGAGCTGATGTGATCCCTGTTCACGTAGATATAACCTAGGGATATGACCCTGCTTCTACAAATTGCTGGATAATCCAGAATCAGGTGTTCTGAAATTTCCAGTTCCATATCCCACAAACCGACAGTTTGTACAAGAGGATATGATAATGTTGGACAAGTGCTTCCAGAGATTTGCAAGGTTGTTACCTCCCAGTAGTTGCTTGCCGTCACGCATTCCTTCTACTTGCTGCCAGTACCATTCTTTCCTCCTCTCTCCTTCATGCGTAGAAACTCTTTTGTGATGTAGAGTCACACCGGAATGCATGGATCTGGCCCCATAATTCGTCGGCCAGCTCATTGCCGGCTATCCGTTTATGCCCTGGCACACAGATCAAGTGTAAACGGTTGCAAACTGATAGACAGTTTAGCTTTCCTGTACACTTTTCCACTAATAGGGATTAGACTTCAAAAGCTTAGCTCTCTTTTAATGCCACTTGGCTATCGTTGAAGATTATTGGTACATTTCGATGGAGATTGATTTCTGCACACTGACTTTTGTAAAGATTTGAAAGATGCTCGAAAAACATCCCACTGGTAAGGACAGTTTGGTATGTGGTCCCGCAATGCCTGCTCCAATGCCTTCCGTGTTTTTGAACCGTTAATATACCACTCGATAGAGATGTTTCTTAGTAGTAGGTTGAGCATGGAATCTCCACTCCGCCTTACTGCCTCGAGTAACTCTAAACTTCTTTGTAAAGTTTAGCCTCTTCGTAACGCCGTCCCTTGAAAGGAGGGCAAGTGATGTGTCTTCACCTTAGGACTTCATTTGTTGAGGCGACATTATCTTTTCTTTTCCAAAATCCTCTTATGTCATTAGTAGTATTGTACGTTTCGCTGTCTGATTGATCACTAGATGCAGCGGAGTGAGCTCCAGCATGACTTCAAGTGCTTCGGTTGGGCAAGCTCAAACGTAGACGAATCTTTGCAGCTTTGTGAGTAATTTAAGAAACTCATCTACTACTGCACACCACAGTAAGATAAAATTCCATCCTGTGGGCAGCCCCTCGTAGTAAAAGAAGCAAAGACGAATATTGCTCTTTCCCACAGTGGTTTAAGCTATACTAGTACGCAGTACAGCCTTTGCTCATCCGCAAATTAAAGCCACCACATTTCTTTACTCCAGTGCCAGGAGACATATTATCAAAAGCACTTTCAATGTCAAGAAAGAATTCTGAAGTCAGTGATGAGTTGGTAAAGAGCAGTGTTACTGGGTCTGCCTGCTCTGTATGCGTGCTCACCGGCATGTAGGGGTGCGATTTTCAGCGCCTTCGATCTTGTTTACAATTTTTTCATCCCTTTTAGCATGAAGGAAGTAAAACTAGATGGCCTAAACGATTTGGCCAGCGAGTAGTCCTTTCTTTCTACCGTGGAATATACGCCATCGCAAGACTATCCCTCAAGATGTAGCAAGAGAGTTCACGAAAAATCTTATCAACTGAAAAAGCTTTCCCTATAAGGTTTTAATTCTGATCAATCAATTTCTATGGCACTTAAATTCTACGATGACACGACCAATATCCTTGAGGAATAAAGTGTTGCTAACGGGTGATTTTTTTGAGGTTAGGATTTTCATGCATTAGTATTTGACAGATTACGTGGGATTTCAGACATGGTGTCAAAGAGAAAGATGCTCAGTATGCTTTGACATTTCATCATGAATAGACTTACTAACGAGCAACGCTTGCAAATCATTGAATTTTATTACCAAAATCAGTGTTCGGTTCGAAATGTGTTTTATCGACAAATTTTGTTCAGCGATGAGGCTCATTTCTGGTTGAATGGCTACGTAAATAAGCAAAATTGCCGCATTTGGGGTGAAGAGCAACCAGAAGCCGTTCAAGAACTGCCCATGCATCCCGAAAAATGCACTGTTTGGTGTGGTTTGTACGCTGGTGGAATCATTGGACCGTATTTTTTCAAAGATGCTGTTGGACGCAACGTTACGGTGAATGGCGATCGCTATCGTTCGATGCTAACAAACTTTTTGTTGCCAAAAATGGAAGAACTGAACTTGGTTGACATGTGGTTTCAACAAGATGGCGCTACATGCCACACAGCTCGCGATTCTATTGCCATTTTGAGGGAAAACTTCGGACAACAATTCATCTCAAGAAATGGACCCGTAAGTTGGCCACCAAGATCATGCGATTTAACGCCTTTAGACTATTTTTTGTGGGGCTACGTCAAGTCTAAAGTCTACAGAAATAAGCCAGCAACTATTCCAGCTTTGGAAGACAACATTTCCGAAGAAATTCGGGCTATTCCGGCCGAAATGCTCGAAAAAGTTGCCCAAAATTGGACTTTCCGAATGGACCACCTAAGACGCAGCCGCGGTCAACATTTAAATGAAATTATCTTCAAAAAGTAAATGTCATGAACCAATCTAACGTTTCAAATAAAGAACCGATGAGATTTTGCAAATTTTATGCGTTTTTTTTTTAAAAAAAGTTATCAAGCTCTTAAAAAATCACCCTTTATAAATAGTAATCTGTGCTAATTTTGATGAAATTTCTTGCCAAATAAAAAAAGTTAATTAAAATTAATTTCGATTGACCAGTTTGTATTACATCTTTGTGGTAAGCTTGTTTTACATCTTTGTTTATGATACAAAAAAGACAAAACTGAGTTTATAGAAATATGTAACTAGATGAATTATAATAAATTCTGTTGTTTAGATATTGTTTTAAGACATTCCATGCCAATCAATTGTTTTGAGTGAGTCTCAGAATGAGACTGATTCCTAAAATTTTACGAGCATTAAAGATACTCTTCACTGCCTCCTCTTCGACCTAGAATCAGTAGTTCAACACAGAATATATAATATATATACAAATAAATTTTGCATCATTTCCACTGCTTTCATCGCAAAACCCCTGTAATTAGTTAAGTCATGCTGCACAGTTTTAATTCCCACCTCAGCACTGCGTAACGAATGTGATATTTTAGAAAATTGTTTGTCATATAAATACAGTTTTATGCATCCAGTTAATGGCAGTAAAGTCAAGTTTAGCCCGTTGATTGGCTCCCATTATTGTCATAAGTAATTCAAGCTGCCGTTTAGTTGCCGTTTAGGCTGCTGCTAATATCCCACTGTTTTTGCTTGCATTAACCACAAAATCATTGCAAGAACATGTGTGTAAAGCACGATCATTTAGCCGTACTGAATGCTGAAATTCTGCAAAATCACGTGTGCAGCCATAAAGCTGCAATAAAAATAGTTTCATCATCATCAACAAATAACATGTAAAACAAAAAACATTCAATAATTAAGGTGGTGGAAAAAACAATGGTAATCAAGCGAATGACGAGCAAATGCTAAATGATAAGCGACACTTGCGTTGCGTATGTCCTCCAGTGTTAAAAGCGCTTATGAAGGTTTATTTGTTTGTTTATATGTGTGTAGTTCGAGATTTAAGCTTTATATATAGAGATTACGTTGGTCTTAAATTAAATTCTAGAATATTTTTTCTAGACATTTTGCGAGAGTTGTTTTACTAGTCTAAATATGTGACCTGGTCTACGAAAAGGGGGCTTAGGTGTCAAAAAAAAAAAAAAATTCATTTTTTGACACCTAAGCCCCCTTTTCGTAGACCTGGTCACATATTATGAACTTTTGTTCCCTTCAAGCCCTTTTTTATACACTTCCAACATATTGCTACAGAGTATAACAGTTTTATTCACCTAAGGGTTGTTTGTACCATCTAAAACTAATTAAATATGTATATAAATAATCAGAATCACGAGAAGAGCTGTCTGTCTGTCCATCTGTCGGTTAACATAAGGGATAATTAATTGAAATTCAGACAGAACTCTTTCCTGATAATAGTACGATAATAGTGTATTCTTAATGTGTTGAATCGGGTCAATACTTCCCTGAAGCAACCATATACCTAACATACAAATTTTCGAACCTCCGGGTGACTTTGTACCGTATATATCAGCCAACAAGTGAGTTCTTCCATGAAAATGGGAGAACAAGTTATGCTGATGACAGTGTATCTTTGTGCCTAAACGAGATAAAATGGGGCGAAAACTTGACTTAGCACTTATACTCCTATGCCCAACAGATAAGGTGACATTGTATATATTTTAAAAATTGTCTTTCCACAATTCCGGCCTTTTTAGGCGGATAGCGTTACGCAAACGACGCATAACGTTCAAATAATATTCCTTGTTGACTGTTTGACCGGTTGGAAGGAATTCATAATGCCCAACACCAAGATAATCGAAGAAAACAGTCAACTTGACCTTGATTTTTGAGCGACATTGGCGCGATTTTGTTGGTCTCGGCTCTCTTTTGGCACGATATTCGCTTGATTGATCAGTTGTTTCGGAGTCGCAAGCATAGATTCAAGTCTCATCGCCAGTTATAATGCACTTCATGACACCCTGGTAGTCGGAAAGCATCGTTTCACACACTACAACGCGACACCTTTTTTCCAAAAAAATCAACGTTTCGGTACCAGTCGAGATTTGACGCGCTTGAGGCCCAAAACATCCTTCAAAATGGTATTGGCTGAGCCTTTCGATATGAAAACTTCATCAGCAAAGTCTCTAATTGTTAATCGACGGTTTTTAAACATTAAATCTTTGATTTGTTGAACGTGAGCTTCGTGGGTTAAGGTTGATGGTCGTCCTGGACGCTCTTCGTCTTCAACACGTTCACGGCCGGCTTGGAACTCACTATACCACTTGTAATCATTTTTTTAGACATAGCCTCATCTCCAAACGCTTTCTGCACCATCCTCAATGTATCCGCAGCTTAAAATTGATTCCGTAAACAAAATTTAATGCAAATTCTTTGCTCAACAAATTTCGACATCGCAAAAAACGAAAAACTCACTTTTGGCAGCTCACAAAACGACATGTATCTCAAACACTAATGAATATTTTGACATGAAATTTGACATAAATGTGACTAACAGTATCACCTACAACCTTAATAATAAATAAATGTAAAAATAATTCTCCAAATCCTTCGACGCGCGCAGTTTAAATTCAGATGTCAACGTATTTTTTGGGCACAGTAGTACAAGTATAACTAAAATCAATATTTTCGATTATCCGGCTGACTTTACACAATGTGGTTGATTTTTAGTGTGTGGCATGTTAATAATATGTGGTATTGGTAAAAATAGATAATATTGGATCGATACTATCTCAACTCCCATTAACTACATATCATGATTTTCGTTTTCCTAACAATCCATATATCAAATCTGTTGGGCTTTGAATTATATAAAGTATATCTTTATATAAAATTGTTTAGATTCCGATGCTCTGTCGATGCTTTACGTCGTATGTTTCTAGCTTTGATTCTTGCAAGTTGCAAGCGTATAAAATGTACGGTTGCATCCGGACTTAGTCTTTACTTACTTGCCTAATATTTATATTAATAACTTAAAGAATAAGTATTTATCTTCTTTACATACTTTGTCTTCAGTCAATAACAGTTATCAACTTAATTATTTCTTTAGCAGAAGTTACCTGTATGGCATCATGCTTCCTTTCAACAAATGTATAAAGTTGTTGAAAGTATGTTTGGTCACATTATTGCTTGCTAACTTGAATTACTTGTATTTAGAATGTGCCACAGCTACAGCCAACTCTATCTGAATTTTCAAAAAAGAGGCTTTGTAGTCACTTTTATTCGCAGCTCTTGCAATTAGTCGTAAAATGTAAGGTACAAAATAGACTCGGCTAAAAATTAAAGTTTGAGTCAATACAAGCTTGCCAAGGCTTAATCTAATTTTGCATACACTTGCTACAAATCTTGACTGAGTTTGTCTTTAGCGAATTTTGTTCTTTCTTAAGTTTCGAATCATCGACAACCATTCGACATTAATCAGTGCGACGTCATATTTATAAATCCACTTCGTTACCAGTAATAGTAGGATGCTCAACTGGTGGTTAAGTCTCTCTTTTGTCACCTCTATTTTTGTGCCAAATATTTGTGTCCAGCATTGACATGCTTCGCTATAATCGCGTAAGCGGTGTCTACGCCAGTAAAGAATTGACATGCTTCATACTCAAAATATTAAATAAATTCATTGAGTCTACCCAAAAGTGATTTTGAGATCTTCTGCTGCCTCTCTGAGGCAAACACAACGTTTTTCAACTGTTAACTTTTTCGATGTTATCGCTACTGATAGCGTTAGACTCACATGAGGCAAGTTCTAGATGACTTCACCAGCTTTTCTGTCTGCTTTTTCCCACTCAAATACAGTACGAGTCAAATTTGATCAGATGGTATCACTTGCAAGGATACTATAAATGTAGTACTTTATATTTCGCTGATTCACAAGCACACTTGCTTTCGTCCGTAAAATAAAGGTACTACAAGGTTCGGATGAGTGTCCAGAAGTACTGCAGAAACATCTAACGAGTACCTACTTTTTACAATATTTTAGGTGTGGTGGTCGATTAGCGATGTCTATAGTTGCATAATATTAGATAGAGCGCTTAGAGTACAGCTGACCTACTCGGTATTGCTGAACTGATACTCGTGAAATTACTCTTTTAAACTTTTTTTAGTAAAATAGAGTAAATACTCGTAGTAATCTTAGACCACTCAAAAACAATACAATAGAACAATGTCTCCTAGCCTGATACAAAAAGCTGTGATATAGTTTCAACATATTCGTAGCCTTCAGTTTACTATTCTCTGCTGAATACTATTGAAAGCTTGGAAATATTCATACCCTTGCTTATATTTTTAATCTCCAGAAAGGAACTTTCCATATCCTTTCCATGATCATGAGAGTGAATAGTCTTCAGCACTCCAATATACGAAGTATAAGCCAATCTCGTTTTCAGCCATTTCTGCCGTCACTTAATTTATCTTTTGTTTGTACATACGGGATTTTTCATTGCTATCCCAAGTTGCAGATACCAAAGATCAGAGACAGATACCAAAGGTAATTAAAATGTAAATAATTTCCTGATTAGAGCAAGGTTATAAGCATTAATTATCACATGTCAACCATTGAGTTATATTTCATCATCTTCTTATACCATCTTATACCAAATTCGTCAATAGACTCCCAAACAAGCTTACTTACCTTACTTGAGCTTCTTTCTGTGTTTTGTTCAGCAGAAGAAAATTCTATGACAGAGAGTAGTAAGTTATTGAAATATTATAACTCAGTTTGTTATAGGTAAGTCGTTATAGCATGTTCTCTCTAAGTTCTTCTTGACTACCTGTCACATTCTTGGGAAACTAGAATAGAGTTGTAGTGCTCTTTCTCACCCCTCTTAAGACATATTTTGATAACTGAGTTAGTCGCATTTACATGATTGTGGTGAACATTTCTATACTTCTCGCAGGGTATGGGGCCTCAAAGATAATATTATGCTGTTTCTTTACTGGCGTAGACATCGCTTTCGCGGTTATAGCCGAGTTACCCGAGATAATAATTACACCCAGGTTCTCTAAGTCGTCCCATCCACTGACCATAAATCGTGTACAAAACCTTCCTCTCGAGGACTCCTAAACCCGACTCATCCCATATATACTCGTAAGTACGGATATATTGAGAGACTTGTACTTGGGTGTTTGTTAGGATTTGTCAAAATATTATTATTGGCTTGGAATCAAGCAATCTTGACCTATCGCAATATGATCTTTTTATATTTTTGCTGGTTTGTCGTCCGAGAAACAGTTTTCAATACATATGTGTAACAATACAATATATATAAGACTGCGTGTCTGAAAATGAATGATCACTTATACAAAAATTATAACTTATCCTCGAGTACTAATTTCATAATCTGCAACATTTGCGCAATTTTACAAATGAAGCTCATTGGTAGTCACTCATAATGCCTCGTGGTATTAAGAGAATTATGCAGAATTCAACGTCAAATCAGTGCTGAAAATCGCGACAAACAATTCAAATTTACGCCATTAAAGGCAATGTGGCTCTAGCAGCAGAGTGCTGTGCATTATACGAGCATGCATGCCACATTGCCACACATAAAATATTGCGCAACTGTGGCGTTGGCAAGTTCAATGCAATATAATAATGTTGACCTTAGGCATTGGTTCGTGGTTTATAAAATACGAAACTCACTTAACAATTGAAAACTACAGTCACATGACTGTTCTAGTTTTGGGGTTGCAACACACACAACTTGCCACACATCAACTTGTTACATTATATATATATATATACAACTTACATATAGTCGTAAGCATACACATGTTGCACGTAAGCGCAGTTATTTGCCGCACATGTAATAGTTGTGCTTTGACAAAGGTTGCATGCCACATAAAATAAATTAAAAGTTTATGTTCGTATAGTTTTTTAGTTTTTTTTTCTCGGTTTTACTTACCACTAAATGCCGAAAGCCAATGTCATGCGAATCGGGGTGCGAAAATTATGTGAGTATGCATGCGCCCGAACAATGGCGTGCCCACCACCACCCGCTCGCTGGCCACCTGTCGCTATTGTTGCGCTGTTGGCCTTCAGGCGTGTGGCGGCACTTACGGACACACCAACAAAAGTAAAACACAGTTTGTTTTGTAAGAACTTCTAAAAATAAGCTTCATTGTTTGGGATGTGTGAGTATTTTTTATGACTTTATTATATTTCGGGATATTTAAGTATGTGTGTACGAATATAGATATGCAAGAGCGCTTAAATGCGAGTATTCAAATACAAAGATTTTTATATTTTTGCTTTTCTTAAATGCTAAGAACAAGATTTAATATGTTCTGAAGTCAGTAATGATAACTATAATTTTATGCGCCATTATAGCTCGATGCCTGAGGATGGAATGAATGGCGCCCTACTGAGGATTTTGGTTAAGATATTTTGTTTTTATTTTTCGTAACGTTTTCAAGAACTAATAGTAAAAAAGGAAGTACTCCCAAAATCATTCCAATAGACAAAACTATTTCGAAAAAATCTGGACAATACCTTGAGCCACCTGTCAGTAAGTTTCAGTCTTGGAAAATATACGTCTTCTTGGTACATGGATTGATCAACGAAAAAATAGTTACTGGTTAAGCTTCAAATATCCAACAAATAATACAAGAAGGTGGTTATTAACTACTGAAAATATATCCTTGAGAGGCTCTCCACTTAAGCAAAAATTTGAATTTGAGTATTCTTAGTGTGAGCTCATCTTTCAAAAGGATTTATTATAAGTAAAAAAAGCTAATTAAGCTCAACCTAGTTAAGTAACAGTAGTGCTTCAACGAAGAAAATCATAAAATGCAGTAGAACCTTATCCGCACTACTTCAGTAGCTACTAGATGCATTTCTTATACAACCTCAATAAAGACCACTCAAATTTTCATCAATGGAGAAAGATACTTTAAAACATTATATCCACTAAACAGCTAAAACATTGCCCAATGCGCTTTCTTTAGTTAAAAACTACAATGGAAGAACTTACCTAAAAATATGGAGGGGTATACAACAGTTATGAAAGTTTTGATATTTCTCCAATTGGAGATTAACATAAAAAACGAGATCAACTGTAATAAGCAGAGTTTCTGTTAAAGTGACTTTTATTGAGCCTTTGTTTTATTGAAGAATGGAATGCGCAGAGCCGCTGATAGACTTACAAGAACTGGTTTAACAAATTAATCAAGTTCTCAAATCTTGAACAGGGAAAATCTCTTGCTTTCAGGGGAGACAGATATTAAAAAATATTGTGGATTATTATATATAGACATAAGTTCATTAGATACGTCTATTTTGAACAGAAGTTGAGGAAGGGTCTTCCCCATTTGATCAGCATCATAAAGGAGGTATTCTAGTCTAGAAATTTAAAAAAAAAATCGATTTTTTTATATTTTCAAAGTCTAACTATTCAAGAATATGTGTACAAGAGACTTTTTCAAAATTCAAATTATTTTCGGAGATATAGGCAATTTTCTGACCCGGCATCCTAACTGGTTTGGCCGGAACGCGAAACTTTAAACGCGTTTTTCTCAAAACTGACTTTTACGGAACGATACCCACGATTTCTCAGGTTATACGAGACCGAATTAATTGAAATTTTTATAGAGTCTTCTATATAGGCTTGTCTATGGTCGAAACTAGCCTTATCCCCAAATTTTTATTTTTATTATTTTTAAAAAAATTCGAATTAGTCAGAAAAAGAAATCCAAAAAAACCTTATTTTTTAGGCAATCGCCATTTTGTGAAAAAAATTTTCTCCCACTTTTCCGTAGTTCCGGCCATTGCGACATTATTCTAGATTAATAATCTTTTTTTCTTTTTGGTTTCAGAATACTAGAAGGGTTGAAATCATGGGCATGGTCACGTGGACCAGTCAGCTCATAATTTTTGAAATTTTTTACTTTTTTTTTATTTTTTAATTTTTTCTCTACTCTTCTAAAATTAGCAAATAACTAATAAAAAAATGGATAGTAAAAACATGAATTGCCTTTTTTTTATTACACTTTAAAAATTACCTGAAATTCATGCTTCTAGACTAGAATACCCCCTAAAGGGACCATAAATGTTCACTGAAACCAGTATTTTCAAGGATGGATCGAAATTCCAAGAGCAAATGTGGGTTTTCCCGAAACAAAAGTAGAAAACTGAAATTCTACTAGATAACTACTACAGGATAAATTCACCTGAAACATCATAAACAACTTGAAGTGTATTTGAATATTATCAGTCTAGACCTATTACGACAACTATAGAGAACTTGAGTACAGACGGAACCCTCGACTCGAATGGAATGAATAAATAGTTAAAACTAAGTAAAATGAGGTCTTTAGAAGAATTTTTCAGTAATTTAATGTCACAATGGATATGCCATTCTGCTGTAGCTCGATTTTCAATTTCGCCTAAGCTCTTCCTCTTCTACAAACAAATTATAACCATAACATACGGTAGTTATTTTTAATTTGCTATGCCCAGACTTCACCCATCCTCCTTTCTGTATTATAATATCTCTTAAAAACAGGTGTTACCTAATCATCAGCTAAATGCGCTGTGGGTTGCGCCACAATGGCTTTTGCAGCCATTGCTCTGAACTGCAAACCCTGCTGTGTGGCCGAAGCCCAACTGCGACGCGGCAGTATGCGACCGAAATTGAAATAACGCTGCCTTAACTTATCTTTGATCTCATCCTCATTCATAATGGCGCTTGCTTCGCGAAAATTCAGAAATATGCGTCCCTTCTCATCCGTTTTGATGGGCAAAATTTCCGTGCAGACATTGCGTGCCTTCAATAAAAAGCCTTCTTCCACATTCGATGAGCCCTCGTGCTCACCGGCGCTATCGACATCACGGTCCGTCTCACCATCTTCAGCGTCAGCGGCGGCACTATCGAGTCGCGCATCAACCGACTGTGAACGAGGCGCTTTGACGTGATGATTACTATTGTGCTTCTTCTTGTTACGCAAATAGAATGGGTCGCGTTCGCTGGCCTTGACATATTGCACGACAGGCCGATTGACACCCCACTTAGGGCGGTCGTCTACTTTGTGGTTGTGACTGTGGTTACTATGTGTGCTTACAGTGAGACTTGTATTGTGTGGTACGCTGTCCTTCTGATTACGTTTATTACGTTCGCGTTCTTTCTCTTTCTCTTTTTCCTTTTCCTTGTCTTTATCTTTGTCCTTGTCTTTTTCCTTCTCCTTGTCCTTGTCTTTGGCCTTCGCCTTAAAGGTTGTGGTCGTTGTGGTTGTGGTAGTAGTTGTAGTCTCTTGATCCTTATCAGCCTCTTTGGCTGGTTTGTCTTTGGTCTTAGACGTCTGCGTTGTTGTTGTGGTAGAAACTTCGCGTTTCAGCAGCACTTTGTAGAAATTGTCATGAAATAGGCAGAGATCACAATTGAGTGGCAATTCTGTTTGTGTCTCCACATCCTGATGCGCTTGTGGTTCAATTAAGTGCTGCTCACCCACAACTGCTGGCCTGACCTCTAGCGGTATGAGCGCCAGCTCTTCGGGCTTGGGATTTCCACTAATATTCTTAGTTAACTTCCTTTCTGCGTTCTCACCCACCTTCTCCTCTTCAACCTCCACAACACTTTTTTGCTCGTCTTCAACCACACTCTCCATCTGATAGCCGTCTTCCGTGGAGATCGAAGTTGCCGTTCGTTGTGTGACATCGCCGGTTGTTTTAGAAAAGTCCATCGTCGAAGCAGCGGTATTCGGTTTTAGCTGCTGTTGCATCCAATATGTAGCGATCTGTAGATTCCCAATAGCATTCTGTAATCCAAATATGTCGGACGTCACGGGCAGCGGTATAAGCGTGGCTGGCTGCATGATAACAGCGACATTCTCGGGCGGAACGTCAACTTTAGCCTGCATCTTCTTCGGCTCTTTCGTACCCTCGGTGGCATTTACAGTTTTCTTCTTAATATTTCGTCGCAAGTTTATGGGCGTGCCTATAAGCACCCTCTCCTCTTCCTCCTCCTCTTCAAGGCGTTCTACATTTTTGGTCTCCACAGGAAGTACTTGCGATTTCATTGTTGGATTCTCAATCAGCATAGCTTCCTCCTCTTTTGGCGGTGGTGTTTTGGATGACTCCACAGGCTCCTCAACGCTCTGCAAACGTAGTATCTGTACTTCGTGTGGCCGCTCAGCTTTCTCTCTTTTATCAGGCTGCATTTCATACTCGGCTTTGTCATCGCGTTGTTGAACAGTTACACTTCTCTTCGGTCGATTGCGAGTATTAATTTTCGTTTTTGTCAACTTAACTTCCCCTGTCTCTGCAGGCTCAACTGTCAATTCAGCTTCTTGCTGTTTTTGCTCCTTCTCCATCGGCGCCACACGTTGCTTACGCTTGCGTTGTTTATCCTGCTTAGCCGCCTCTTCTGCCTTCGCAATCGCATCCAACATAGCTTGTTGTTTCTTCTTTTGCACAGTTTCACGTTCCATTTGCTGCCGCCGTTCATATTCCAAACGTTCCTGCTCCAGTTGTTTCTGCCTACGCAAACGCTCCTCTTCCAACATCTCCTCTTGCTTGTGCCGCTCCATCTCCCACTTGCGCAACAATTCGCGCTCATGCAGCTGCTGTTTGATCGCATTGTGATACTCGGCTGCCTTGCGTCGTTTATCGATGCGTTCGGCCATAGTGACGGGATCAACGGGCGCGTTCTGACCGCGTAAGTAAGACGAGTGCATCGACTGCGTGTCGTCTTCGCTATCCTTCAGCTCGTGTAGGCCACGATTCAGCCAGTTCGGACCGTTAATAGGTTTCCCTGTGTACTCACTGTTGTTATTGTAATTAGACCACTTAGCACGTTCGCGTTCGTCATGTGTCTGTTGAGCTGTTGTTGTGTTGGCATAGTATTCGTGCTGATCGCCGGGATGTATGGGATATGTGTTGGAGGTAGAAATATCGCGTGTGCTGAGGTTGGAGGGACTCAGCGGCGTCATGTAGTAGCTGCAAGAAAAGAAAAAAAGAAACGGTTTGCATGTTAAAAAGTTATATCAGAGTTGCACAGAAGAACCTAGAAACCGTCGTCTTGACAGACACTTCGATAAAACAAACGCGCCCGCTCACCTGCCCTGGCAACTGTCGTCCATGCCGCTGTTATATGAACGTGCCACAACGTAGGTGGAATTCATAACTTGTTGTTGCTGCTGTTGCACCTCATCGCATGCATACTGTTGCATTTGTTGTTGCTTCTGACATTTCGCAAGTTGTTGACCTGTTATTGAACGCTTAGCGCGTCCTGCCACCTCGTTGGTTCCCTCAATGACGCCGCCCACACCTACGGCAATGGGTGCCGCACTCAACTCTACACCACTGCCATCCGCGCCCAGCAAACCGCTATTCGTTGTGCTGCTGCCGCTGCGTTGCAAACTGGCGGCATCGTTATACCAGATTTCCGGCGTGTGTGGATTCTTCGGTGAATCGCTGCGATAGCCTGAGGTGTCTTCCTCCTGGCAACCAGGATTAACTGGATTGTTTGGATTGTTAGATCGATGGGGCGCGTTGCTAGGCGCACCCACAGGAATGCCATCGCTGCATACCGCCGCTGGCGCGATTTGTGTTGCTTGTGGTGGCATTTTCTGTTGCGGTATGCCACCAGGCATTCGCTGCTGCTGCGGCGCCTGCCGTTTCACGTAGTCCTGGTGGCGTATTATCGGCAAACTTGGGCTGCGTATGCGCATTTGTGGCACAAGCGGCGGCTGCTGTTGCTGCTGTGGCATTGGTGGTGCATGCTGCATGCGCGCTTTGGCTGTCTGCAGACCCGCACCGGGCAGCGTCAGCTCATCATACGCATATTTTCGTTGTCCTGGTATTTGCGACATCATGCTGGTCGTGTGATTTCGACGTCCTGGTCCATGTGGCATGAAAGTGGCACGTCGTGCCGGCGGACGCATGCGTTGGTAACCGCAATCATCATCTTCATAATCACCATCAATGCCCAGCTCATCGTCGACCACATCTACGTAGCGCTCGAGTTCATAGTCATAGCTATTGCCACCGCGTAAATGTTGTTGTTGTTGCTGCCGTGCAGCATGTTGCACTGGCATAGTGCTTTGCGTCAGCGGCACGGCGTAGGGATTGACGTTGTGTTGCGCATAGCGTGGCAGCAATTCTGGTGCGTACGGTTGTAGTGGCTGTTGCTGTTGCTGCTGCTGGAATAATTGCTGACGCGAGCTGCGCTGTTGACTCACATCCATATTCGAATAGTAGGTGCGTATGGAGGTGCGTTCGATTTTGTGCGAATGATGCGATGATGCCATGGTTGAGTGCTGATGATGATGCGAAGAGGAGATGAGTTCGTCCATGCGTGCAATTTCCTCTGAGATAACAAAATAGATTTAACTATTAAGTAACATATTCAACCAAAATAAAACAATATAAAATGTGTTACATTTTTTTAATGCTTATACATATGTATGTACGAGTACATAAGAGTATATGATATAAATTCCAAATTAATTGAATTTTATTTCAATTGCGTCGAAACCCTTTCACTCATTGAAGACCTCTTATTAATTGCTTTGAAATACCGCCTTTACTGGCGGCCTAACTTTTTATTCATAAAATAATCGAATGAGATATTACTGTACTGATTCCAACAGTTTGTATCTGAAAAAGTGATTTGTTTGCCCTCAAAAATATCTTTCAAAGCAGAGTGTGAGACAAGTAGTGCTGGGCTTTTCTATAGTTTAAATATTGATAATTTTTCATGCCAGAAACTATTACAAGGAATGCGCTTTGATCCTAGACCAATACCAAACCATTTGCCAGTTTGTCGAATTAATGAGATTCAAAAGGTTTTGATGTCAAAGTAGCAAAAATTTATACTTGAAGCTATAAAGTCGAAATGTCTAGAGCTCATCGTTTTCAAAAAGTTTTTACTAGAATTGTCGTTACAACATTTAGGGCTGAATGAAAATCTTATGTTAGTTATTATGCTTGTAAAGAATAGAGAAAAATGTTGCAATGTGGAGCGGCAGGAGTTATTGGAAATAATTTACATTAGCACAGTTACCTATTAGGCACCTTAAAATGCTGTAGAAAACTTTACAAAAGGGTAATGGCTATATAAAAAGGTAAAAATCGAGCTGGGCGGTGACCGGTGGTGGTTATTTTCATCTCTTTTCCTTTGAGCTTTAACTAAAACCTTTACAATTGTTCAGCGTTAGAGCAAAGATTTTTTTAGAATGCCTCAAACTAACTACCGATTTAAAAATAAGAGGAGTTTTGGATGCAGAAAATTAGCACTAAAACCAATTTAGTAATAGTAGAGAGGATGATGACTATTGCTTCAATACTTCCTTGGAAAATAAAAATTAGGTAAACCGGTACTTCTCACTGCCACTCCGCCTGCTCTGATTTCGATAAATTATTACTGAATTTCTAATAGCGTGCGCTCTTCTATTATTAATACCAAATTTCCGACAGCACTAATTTCAATTGGCATTAAAGTGGTGTTTATACCTATACTTTTTGCATGAAAAGGAAAAGTTTGACAAATCAGTCCAGAAGTGAGCAAGAGAATGTATATGTATGTATGAAATATGTATATATTTTCATATGTGATATTATTTTGCTGCTTAAAGGGTTATATACAGTTAGAACTTTCAAAAATGCGATTTTATAGGAGTATATTTGATTTTCTTAATATACATATGTAATACATATTATGTATATTTAAGAATACACACCGAAAATTTATTTTCATTACGGTGTATATTGTCGAAGTTACATGCAAATATGAAAAGGCGTTTTTCTCAAAATGGTATTTTCAAAGTCGGTGATCAACATTACGATAATTAAGGCGAAATTTTGCTCAAAAACCATTATTTTTTATGAGAAACCGCCAATTTGTTAAACAATTTTATTTTACTTGTTGATTCGATTTGTTTTACTAGATCTAGTATTACTTTAACGAAATCTGTTTGGCTTTTTGTTTGCAGAGGATCCAGTTCAGAGATATAGTGATCACCGCCAAACATCTTTTTGCCGAAAAGCTTCCTAAGTCAGCTATAGTTCCTCTCCAAATAAATATTTCTTCTAATGAGCCTTTTTCGGACTTCTAAAAGAGACAATTTGCCCAAAAAAACTGGTTTAGGATTTGGTTAGAAACGAGGTTATGGCAAATTACGAAATCTTTCGCTGTGGAGAGTATGTTTAAAAACACAAACAGCTTTGAAATTCATTCAAAGTACTTGAACTATGTTTGTATATTGGCTAAAAAATTTATTAAGTCGAAAAAGTACATACTAAGCACAGTTAATGGCTGGAAGACATACTATTTTAGGACTAGTATTTCACTTTTAAACCTCATAATTAATGTTCGCCCAAGTATGAAATTGGGAATTCTTGTATCAATGGACACACTTGAAAGATACACTGAAGTCTTATTTAAGATCAATCAAGTCAGAAATTATGTCTAATAGCCCTCATTTCGAATAGCAAAGTCTCCATTATAATTATATAACTAAAATTGTGAATTTTTAGCAGTGCCCTAATCACCTCATTTTTTTTTTTAAATATTATTTAGTTAAAACTCAACAGCAGATATCAAAATAATTCGTAACAAAAAATTGAAAACGTTGTTATTAAGTTAGTTCTATTTTTGGTGCAAAGTTTATTTTAAAGTAGAGTCTTTCTTATAAATTATTTATAATACCAACCACGCTCCTTCGCCCATTGCTGCTTTTTTAAGTCCAACAGCGTGTGCGTTTGCCTACCCTCTGCGCCAGTTATCATAACGATTGAGAATTACACGCAATCAGACAATTAACAGCTGGCTCAATTTAGCAAAATTTATAAATAATTTACATCTACGCACATATGTAGCTCCGCACAATGTCTGATCATTTGGTAATACAAAAATTAGCTATATTTTTTTATTTAGTGCACAGTTTACCAGGAACTCTTTCTGATAGTTTCATTATGAATTTTTTTTTAAACACACACTTCTCAGCACTTTAGTAAACACTTCCCTACTAAATTTAACACTTCCTGTAATTTTTCCATAATTCACTGGGAATTCCTAATCACCACCAAAAATATTAGCAGCCGCGTGCCAACGCTTACACATTGAACTAACAAAGTTTCCCGTGTTTCGTGCGAATTCCGTCAGTGCCATGTCAACCCAACAACAAACTAAACAGAAGCCTGCAATCAATCGACCGTGCCATGTGTTCGATAACAGGCGCTCGGCAAGCCACAGGAGCTTTCGTGTCACACTTTTTATTTTGTCTTGTTCCATAGCTTTCGCTATCCAGCCTTCGTTGGCGCGTCGGCATAGTTTCCTGTTATTGCTTCACCTCGTTTTCTGTTTTGTGTTGGAATGTTTGCGTTGCCACCGGCGACCGGGGCAATCAACCGGCTAATGGGGGTGGTAAACAATGGAACAATTTGTGGTATTTGCGGATTGAGTTAGGAGTATGAGGTTATTAAGTATGCAATTATTACTTCTGTACTATTATGTACAAACATATACCGTTATATATATGAATATGAAATTACTACTTGTTCACCTATAAATGCAAGTTAAAGGAGTTGTAGCGGATAATTGAGGTGCCTTTAAACAAGAAGTTTGCAGTTCTAAAGAAGTATTATATGTTAGTGATTGTTAGCTTCAATTATACTTGACTGAATGTTTCAACAAAATTACTTCAGAAGAAATTGACAAGCCTTTAGAACTTAAGGTCTACTTAAAATAACCTCTGTGACTTACGTATGACCTTTAACTTAATCTATTTGTTCAAAGAATTTATCCTTATCTTTGTAAATCTTAGTCTACATATGACTCAAATCAATACGATGCGAAGAAACTGCTGAAATAAATTTATGTGACCTGGTCTACGAAAAGGGGGCTTAGGTGTCAAAAAAAAAAAAAATTTATTAAAAAAAAAAAAATAAAAAAAAAAAATTAAAAAAAAAAATTAAAAAAAAAAATAAAAAAAAATTGATTTTTGACACCTAAGCCCCCTTTACATAGACCAGGTCACATATATACATTTTAGTATTTTATAAAAAAAAACTTACCTGAATATCTCTTAAGGTCATGCGAACTGTATCGTCTACCTCGAATGCCATTCCACTCTGCACATAGCCTTAGCATGATCCCTCTTAACGTTAAATTTCTTCTAGCTAAACATAAATATCTGTCTATTGCTTATAACGACTAATAAAAACGGTAATAACGCTGCATAAATTTTATTAGTCTACCTCAAACTAACGGCTTAATTCCCTGTGGAAGCATTTCATTCATAAATTGCGTGTCCTTTTCAATTTATACTGGCATTTAATTTTACTTTTGAAATGTGTATTGCATTATGTCTCTGCATGTAATGCTACTTGTAATGTTATTTTCATTTCTGTCTACTTTGGTGATTGTTTGTCACAATTTGTTGGCTTAGAAATATACGATAAAGTTGAAATATTGTTTTACTTAAAAAATTTAGCGGCTGCATAGTTAAAGTTGTTTAGTATGTTTTATTTATAAATATATACTTTGATTGACTTTAGCTTCAAAATTGTT
>JAPZAG010000405.1:0-12000 GCA_027475135.1 Bactrocera correcta | reverse complement strand
AAGAAAAGTGTCATTACTGACTAAGAAGCATGTAGCGCAAAAGCTTAAGTTTGCGAACGATCACTTGGAATGGCCCCTTAAGAAATGGAGAAATATTTTGTGGGCAGATGAATCCAAAATCGTGCTGCATGGTGCAAGAGGATCTCGCCAATATGTCAGACGACCTAGTTCCGAATACAACCCGAAATACTCAACTAAAACAATGAAACATGGAGGGTCAAGTTTATGATTTGGGCATGTTTTTCATTTTATGGTGTTGCACCGATATACTGGATAAAAGAAATCATGGATCGTACTGTGTATGTTCGAATTATGAAGGAAATCATGCTCCCTTTTGCCAGCAAAGAAATGCCACTACTTTGGGTCTTCCAGCAGGACAATGACCCAAAGCACACAAGCAAGTTGGCGCAGCAGTGGTTTCATAGGAACAGGGTTGAGGTCATGGAATGGCCTGCACAGTCTCCAGACCTCAATCCAATAGAGAATTTGTGGTGCGATGTGAAAAAGGCAGTTTCCGTTGCTAATCCAACAAATAATAATCAGCTTTGGGAAACATTAGAGCGGCCATGGAAATCGATACCAAAGGAACGATGTGAACATCTCGTTAATTCAATGCATCGCCTATGTGTAGCTATAATATCGAACAAAGGATACGCAACTAAATACTAATTATTTCATAATTAATTTTCTTATTATTTTTAATTTAAATCAGATGAAAAGAAGAACTAATTGAAATATTTTTTTGTTAAATAATATCACACTACTATTTTTTTGACCGTCCATATGCATAAGGTCGTATGAAATAATTTTTTTATAACGTTGTAATGAATTTTTTCCTAAGTTTTGTTTTATGATTTTATTGTTAAGAGTGGTAGTTCCTTAAAATAAAAACAACGAAAGTATTTAAATGAAAACATTATACTTCTTCATTTCTTTTTCAATATGTGGGTACTACTATTATTTTGACCGCAGCTGTATATTACCACCAATTATAAAAAAACTAACTACTTGCATATTGCAAATATATATGTATGTACGTACAGTAGAATATCGAAAGAGTTAACCAAAATGTCCCAAGAGTATTTTAATATTTCGACAATAATTTTTTACAAAGAAAACTTGGGGTAAACATAACAATTGTTTATCTTGCCAAACAAACGGTTGGGTTTGAAAAAAAAATGATAAATTCAAAACGGTTAACCTAAAGTTAGCCGACGGTTTCACTTTCTCGTGGGTTTACTCTTGCGCGATTCTACTGTATTTTTATACTCTCGCAACAAAGTTGCTAAGGAAAGAATTATAGTTTTGTTCACATAACGGTTGTTTGTAAGTCCTAAAACTAAATGAGCCAGATATAGGGTTATATATACCAAAGTGATCAGGGTGACGAGTAGAGTTGAAATCCGGATGTCTGTCTGTCCGTCCGTCCGTCCGTCTGTCCGTCCGTGCAAGCTGTAACTTGAGTAAAAATTGAGATATCATGATGAAACTTGGAACACGTATTTCTTGGCTCCATAAGAAGGTTAAGTTCGAAGATGAGCAAAATCGGCCCACTGCCACGCCCACAAAATGGCGGAAACCGAAAACCTATAAAGTGTCATAACTAAGCCATAAATAAAGATATTAAAGTGAAATTTGGTACAAAGGATTGCATTAGGAAGGGGCATATTTTGAGGTAATTTTTTTGGAAAAGTGGGCGTGGCCCCGCCCCCTAAAAAGTTTTTTGTACATATCTCGGAAACTACTATAGCTATGTCAACCAAACTCTACAGAAACGTTTCCTCCAGGCATTTACATATACAGTTCAAAAATGGAAGAAATCAGATAATAACCACACCCACCTCCCATACAAAGGTTATGTTGAAAATCACTAAAAGTGCGTCAACCGACTAACAAAAAACGTCAGAAACACTAAATTTTACGGAAGAAATGGCAGAAGGAAGCTGCACCCAGGCTTTTTTTAAATTGAAAATGGGCGTGGCGTCGCCCACTTATGGACCAAAAACCATATCTCAGGAACTACTCGACCGATTTCAATGAAATTCGGTATATTATACTTTCTTAACACCCTGATGAAATGTACGAAATATGGATCACAAATCGGTTCACAACCAAGCCTTCTTCCAATATAACGATATTTTGAATTCCATCTGATGCCTTCTCTATATAATACATATGTATGTACATATAAATGAAAATACAATTCATTACTCAAAGTACACAAATTGATCTAATCTAATTAATTTTACAGCAATATAAAAAAATATATAAATGACGGATAATGAAATGTCGATTATCACTTTATCATGCGAGAGTATAAAATGTTCGGTGACAGCCAAACTTAGCCCTTCCTTACTTGTTTATCGTTAGATTTGGCGCAATTCCTCCGTAAAAACATACATATGTACATATATCAAAAAAATCTAATATGCAAACACCCCAACCAAAAACGTATGTATATACAAAATAAATACATACAATGAGAAAAAATCTAACTACTTGCTTATTGCATATACTTATGTACTTGCATAAAATCTAAGTACAAGCATATATCAGGAAACTCTCATATGCCAATGCTCAGCCAAAAAGCGCAAACATATACACACAACGCTTTTTTTTGCACGGTAGATACGTTCCTCAGAAATCCGTGTAAAAAAAGAGGCATTTCCTAGAGTAAAATGGGTGATACTTTCCATGTCATCTGAAACCCATGTAAGATGAAATAAATAACTATGTATATTTATAAAATGTCGAAAACTATAAAATTTTAGCTTTCATACAAATTGTATATTCATATGGCATTTTATTGAGTATTAAAGCTTAACATACATAATTCATACTGGTGAAAAATTGGTAGAGCAAGCAAAAAACAAAAGAAATCTGTTAATCCCGAACTAAGAGCAGAAAAATTAGAATAGAAATAAGCAAAATACATTTGCCAAAGGAACGGTTGGGTTAAAAAAAAATAGATATCTATTGACCAAAGCAATACACACTTTAAAATGTGTCCGAAACTTACGGAGTCACATATTTATCCCAGCGTTTTTGAAAAAATGTCATTAAAACGGTCCACTCAGGTTTTTAGCAATTCGGTCGCGGCTGGCATCGAAATAACTTATAGCCAAAATCTATTCGGCAGTGACGAATATTTATTAAAATGTGTAAAGTCTACGCAGTTATTCGTCAAGAGAATGAATGATCTCTTTGACGATTTAGACTGCAAGCAATTTAATTCCAAAAATTTGTTAAAATGTCCGCTCATAAGAAATGAATTCGGGAAGGTCCAACGCCTCTATGATCATATTGATTTTTACAATCTATTAGATTACCTGTCGGTGCTCAGGTTAAATGTATTGATGGCCTTTACAATACAACTAGGGGTATGTTAATGCTATCAGAAGAGCTCTTTAGGGAACAAAAGGAATTAAAATATATATTCCTTAGGAAAATGAATCAGAATGCGTTTGAGAATTAATACCCATCCGACTGCCCATGAAATCCAATACATTGTAGGTCGCCTAATATCTATGACGATACTTAGGCAAAATTTTGAAAATAAGGGTGCAAATTGTCGGTGCTCATGATGACTATATAATGTTAATTGAAGAGCTCTTTAGGGAACAAAAGGAATTAAAATATATATTCCTTAGGAAAATGAATCAGAATGCGTTTGAGAATTAATACCCATCCGACTGCCCATGAAATCCAATACATTGTAGGTCGCCTAATATCTATGACGATACTTAGGCAAAATTTTGAAAATAAGGGTGCAAATTGTGAGGATGATGACGATGTCAATTTAGATTGGAATTTAGACCCCGAAGATCGTTATCTAGATGTACAGGGAAACGAACATGAATCTGAGCAACTCGACCATGCGAATCTTTTACTATTCCAAACGAAAAGTTTGTTGAAGAGGACCACAAAGCTGATATCCAGATCAAGCGGTATTACACTGACTATGGTATTTACCAAAAAATTCTGTATAAGATCCATTGCGAAAAATGCACCAAAGCAATGACGACGACACAAAGCGAAGATTTAAGGCTGGTCAATCCTAGTGATAGGGTTTGGAAGTGTGTCGACTGCAAATGATGTGGTACGTCAAGCTCTTCAACGAATATGCTCATCATTCCAATATTCGTTGTTTAATGTTGTCCGCTATACAACAAAAAACCGAAAAGGTTTTTCCTCAATGGTTTGATCAAGCCATTTGTTAGAGTATTTAGTGACAGTACTCCTTTTCAAAAATTCAAAGTGGTTTGTAAACGACGAACTAAATAGGGAACGACATCGGAAGGGCGATGAAAAAATAAAAAAACAACTTAAAAGTAAGTTGCAAGTCAGAACTCTTTGGCTTGCGAACATCTTACTTTTGGGTAAGTAATGATTTACAAAATAATAATATATTAACTTTTTTTTTAATGTTTTTGACCTTATTCTATTTACAGGTTTTTTCTATTTTCAGCTCTTTTTTTACTTTCAGTTTTTTATTATCTTTTCAGGGTTTTTACTTTTTCTAACGTTGCAACTGAGCCTACCCTTTTTAAAAAGTAATATTAATTAAATTTAATTCATCCTGATTAATATTATTGTTTAAACAAGCAGATGAAATTAAATGACTTAATTTAATTATTAAGTCGTGTGAGAAATTTCCATTTTAAATGGAACATTTCGTAATTCAGTATTTAATTTAATTTTTTATATAATAATAATTAATTAAATTAAAATTCTTAAATTGTTAGTTTTAAGCAAAAATATTTCAATAAAAATACTTCATATATTTAATAAAAAAAAAGTTGTCTTTATTTAAAGTAATTTAACTAAAATTTTTAAATTGTTAGTTAACAAAAAAAATATTTCAATAAAATTATACATATTTTATAAAAAATAAAAAAAGTTGTCTTTATTTAAAGTAAAATCATTTTGGATTTGTTTCAGTTCATTGTCATGCAAACCAACAATTGTACATACATACGTATATATGTACATGCATATGTAAATTTGTATAGTAACGTTGGCGTATAGCAACAAAAAACAAACGTACAAATTATTGCCGGTTAAATGAAAACGGCTAAAAAAAAATTTATTTTTTGGTCAAAATGACCTTTTATTATCAAATGTTCTGCTAAGACTAAATTTACAATTTTGATTATCAATTATTTATAACTTAAAAATTACTTATGCTAGCACTATTGAGTTATTTACTTGTGTCTTGTATGCCTTGCAATTGTTGCAGTGGTTGCATTATCGTTGGTCAGCATTAATTCCTACTACGCGTGCCTGATGTCGATTTGTTAATTGCTTATCCAGCATTATCGCAGTTACCTTTAATGTTGCTAACTTCTCCGCCGTCAAAAACGAACGTCCTCGTTTGTTTAAACTATTAGGGTTATTGGCACTTTTGACGTGGGAGTTTCCGATGTGTCTTCTTTATTATTTGCTACATTTACGTTTACATTGTAGCTCGATGGTTCTATTAGTTTTGTCTTACAATTCTTCCTTATGATTGATGCAGTGCCTATTGTTGCTAGACTGATCAGGCAAATAACTGTTAATGAAAAATTTGTTATTAGAGCTGCTGTGTGGGTTGTCTGCAGTGTTTGTAAATGATTGGTGTTATTTATGTATGTGGAGTTCCTTCATCATCTCAAGGCTGAGAATTTCTTCCTCTTTGTTCGAAGGGATATTTGACTGTAGGATTGCGGGTAATGGTTTGCCAGTTAATATTTCTTTAAAAGAGTGTTTTTGGTTATCGATTTCAATTGTGCCATAATACTGGTTTAATAATATGATGCCAGGGAAGATGTTTTCTATTGATGGGATGTGCTGGTTATTTATTCGAGTGCATTCTGCTGGTTCGCTTCTGAGTAGTTGCAGGACACAAGTAGTATTACTAATATGTATCATATTCTTATAATTACAAATTCTTATATGATTATTCTCATTACATTTTGTTTTTTATTCCAAATACCTTATGTTTACTACAGGTTACGATATCTTCATAGGGAATTTTATTAATATACACTGGTCGGCATATATATTTTGACATGGCGATGCCTCAGTTTCGGTTTGAAATTTTATTTATTTTAAAGAGAAAAGTATTTATGGATTGTACATGGTTCATTTAGTTACAATATATTAAATTATAAATATAACAATTTTTCATGTTTAACATTGATTTAGATTTTTTAATTAAATAAAACTAAAAACAAAGTACTTTCATGGGTGGCATAAGTATTTTGACAAACATTTTTTTTTATCTTAATTCACTATTTTGTTTTATAAATCTATTTTAAACTGGAAATTAATAAAAAATATAACCTCCTTTGGTGTCTATGACCTTTTGGAGGCGATTCGGGACGGAATCGACCAAGGTTTGGAGGTATTTCAAAGGAATCTCTTTCCAATTCATTGTGACCTCAGTGATGGTTTCTGGTTTTGTCCTGGTCAGATCAGTGCTTCTATTTCGCTTTATTAGCGACCACACATTTTCAATAATGTTTAAGTCAGGACTTTGTGGTGGCCAATCGAGGGTTTCCACCCCAACATCTCTTAAAAACCTAGTAATTAATCTCGCCTTATGGCATGGAGCATTGTCCTGTTGGAGAATAAATTCTTTTCCTATTAATCTGTCGCCGGAAGGAAGTGCATAATTGTTTAAGGTTTCTAAATATCGGTTCTGGTTCATGGATCCGTCTATGTGCACCAAGTCTCCCACACCATTGTATGAAACTGCGCCCCAGAACATTACGCTCCCACCCCATGGCTTACTTTTTGACACACAGGAGCAATTTTTTTACGATAATTCTTGTTAATTCTTACAAAAACTTTCTTTTGAGATGCGTGGAATTCAAAACTACTCTAATGAAGGGGACTTGATGATGTACCTTTTCGCGAACTCCAAACGTTTTAGTCTCTTTTTTGGGGTGATAAAAGGTATTGGCTGCTTCAATCAAACCCCTGCGTATTGTTCTCTCACTTATGGAAGTGGATGCAGTCTCATTCCATTCCAAGGACACAGCCTTTGGTGTTTTTAGAGGGTCCTTCTTAAAAGCACGGACGATAAGACGGTCGGCATCAGCTCCTGTCTTTCGATTTCTGCCTTTACGGCGAACATTGATGACATCGTTACATTTTTTATATTTATTGATTTGATAGTAAATGGTCTGACGAGACAAATTATATTCCCTACCGATGTTTATTACGGAAAAACCCAAGTTGTATTTGATCACAATTTCTGATCTTATTTTGGTGCTCAGCTCAGATGTTTTAACCATTTTAAATATTAAAAGATCAACTTTATGCAATGTTAATGAAAACTTGTAATAATATTCTTGAACCACACTTTCAGCTTGCCTAGAAACAACTAAATCACGCAATGACAAAATATATGTATATGCCGCTGCAAAAATCGTTGCTTGCCGGCATTCTTATCAGCAAAACGAAAAAACACAAGACAATTGACGAAATATTTCGCATATTTACAGTTATTAATTTGCACTTCTCTTTCATCATCATTTTCGGTTCTAATAATGCACCGGTACTTAGTTCAAGAGTCTAAAGGTCAAATGAATGCTATGACAAAATATATATGCCGACCAGTGTACATACATATATGTATATTTTTCTTTATGGGTTTGATAACAATTGAATCGCAAATTTCTTCGTTTATTAATGGTATTCCTATCATATAAAATAACATTGTTTCATTTGAGGCTACTTTTACATTTGTAAATTCTAGCGATTCTTCTACGTTATTTAACGTGAAGTTATTTTTTATAAAAATGGATTTTGCTAATGCTAGTTCTTCATTTGATAAAATATACGAATTGACGATTCCGGCTTTGGCCCAATGAATCGCATAATCAATATTAATAATTTCTTCTTTTACAATCTTTAATTTATATTTTAATTCTATAGCAAAATTGCATTGCACATCTTTATTAGATTGTACCGCTTTTAAAATCTTATTCGATACTCTCGTAATATTGTTTATCCTGTCAAAAATTATTTTGTTTATTACTACTTGATTATTGTTATTGTTTATTATATTATTTATTTGATTATCTAAAATTACTAAGTCATCATGATCGGGATTTCCCGCGATCCATTTCCAAACTTTTCCTATTGTTTCTATAGATTTTTTAAATCTTTTCGGTCGGAGTCTATTTAGGTAAGTTTGTGTAAGGGTTAATTCATTTATTAAGATGGGTAGAAAGGGATTTTCTGATGTTATCTTGGTTTTAATAGTGTTATCCATTTCGTCGAGTGTCATTTGAAATGCGTCTAGGTCTACTTTGTGTATTATAGTCTATTATTTTAAAGTCTGCGTACACTAGGTGCACAAAAAACCTGCAAAGTAAAAGGGGAAAAATTACTATTGTCTGATGTTGCTTTTATGTACCGTAAGTCCTTTTTCAGTGATTGCTACACTGGATTTGTCTTCCTTAACTGTTTCCTTTCTATATTTTGCTGTAAGTTTTGACCCTATTCGTTTGTTTATTCTGACACAAGTTACATCTCCAGGAGTATATATATTCATAGGTTTCCGTCTTTTATTATGGGTTTCTAAATCTTTTGCCGGTCTTCTCCGAAGGGTTTCTATATTTTCCTGTCGTGCAATTTCATACTGCTCTGGGTGTACTGTAACACGTCTTCCAAAAAATGTCTCTATAGGTCGTTTCCCTGTTGCGGAATATATGGTGTAGTTATATTCGTATGTACATTGGTCTAAGAGTTCTTGGAATGAGCGGTACGTGCGTTCCGTTTGAAGGCATCGCATAATTTCAGACAGGGTAGAGTGAAATCTTTATACTTGTCCGTTAACTGTGCTTGTGTATGGGGGAGTCTTAAAAATTTTAAGTACCGAATTGGTCTTCTTCTTTACTTGCGTAGACACCGCTTACCCGATTATAGCCGAGTCAACAACAGCGCGCCACTCGTTTCTTCTCTTCGCTACGTGGCGCCAATTGGATATTCCAAGCGAAGCCAGGTCCTTCTCCACTTGGTCCTTCCAACGGAGTGGAGGTCTTCCTCTGCTTCCCGCGGCGGGTACTGCGTCGAATACTTTCAGAGCTGGAGTGTTTTCATCCATCCGGACAACATGACCTAGCCAGCGTAGCCGCTGTCTTTTAATTCGCTGAACTATGTCAATGTCGTCGTATATCTCGTACAGCTTATTGTTCCATCGAATGCGATATTCGCCGTGGCCCAATGCGCAAAGGACCATAAATCTTTCGCAGAACCTTTCTCTCGAAAACTCGCAACGTCGACTCATCCGTTGTTGACATCGTCCAAGCCTCTGCACCCTATAGCAGGACGGGAATTATGAGTGACTTATAGAGTTTGGTCTTTTTTTTGTCGAGAGAGGACTTTGCTTCTCAATTGCCTACTTAGTCCGAAGTAGCACCTGTTGTCAAGAGTTATCCTGCGTTGGATTTCCAGGCTGACATTGTTGGTGGTGTTTACGCTGGTTCCAAGATAGACGAAATTATCTACAACTTCAAAGTTATGACTGTCAACAGTGACGTGAGTGCCAAGTCGCGAGTGCGATGACTGTTTGTTTGATGACAGGAGATATTTCGTCTTGCCCTCGTTCACTACCAGACCCATTTCTTTTGCTCCCTTGTCCAGTCTGGAGAAAGCAGAACTAACGGCGCGGGTGTTGGGGCCGATGATATCAATATCATCGGCATACGCCAGCAGTTGTACACTCTTATAGAAGATGGTACCTTCTCTATTGAGTTCTGCAGCTCGAACTATTTTCTCCAGAAGCAGGTTGAAAAAATCGCACGATAGGGAATCGCCTTGTCTGAAACCTCGTTTGGTATCGAACGGCTCGGAGAGGTCCTTCCCGATTCTGACGGAGCTTTTCGTGTTGCTCAACGTCAGTTTACACAGCCGTATTAGTTTTGCGGGGATACCAAATTCAGACATCGCGGCATAAAGGCAGCTCCTTTTCGTGCTGTCGAAACCAGCTTTGAATTCGACGAAGAGCTGGTGTGTGTCGATTCTCCTTTCACGGGTCTTTTCCAAGATTTGGCGCATCGTGAATATCTGGTCGGTTGTTGATTTACCAGGTCTAAAGCCACACTGATAAGGTCCAATCAGTTTGTTGACGGTGGGCTTTAATCTTTCACACAATACGCTCGACAGAACCTTATATGCGATGTTGAGGAGGCTAATCCCACGGTAGTTGGCGCAGATTGTGGGGTCTCCTTTTTTGTGGATTGTGCATAGCACACTTAAATTCCAATCGTTGGGCATACTTTCGTCCGACCATATTTTGCAAAGAAGCTGATGCATGCACCTTATCAGCTCTTCGCCGCCGTGTTTGAATAGCTCGGCCAGCAATCCATCGGCCCCTGTCGCTTTGTTGTTTTTCAGGCGGGCAATTGCTATTCGAACTTCTTCATGGTCAGGCAATGAAACGTCTGCTCCATCGTCATCGATTGGGGAATCGGGTTCGCATTCTCCTGGTGTTGTGCGTTCACTGCCATTAAGCAGGCTGGAGAAGTGTTCCCTCCATAATTTAAGTATGCTCTGGGCATCGGTGGCTAGATCACCTTGGGGGGTTCTATAAGAGTATGCTCCGGTCTTGAAACCTTCTGTAAGCCGCCGCATTTTTCGCAGAATTTTCGAGCATTACCCCTGTCGGCCAGCTTATCAAGCTCTTCGTACTCACGCATTTCGGCCTCTTTCTTTTTCTGTCTACAAATGCGTCTCGCTTCCCTCTTCAACTCTCGGTATCTATCCCATCCCGCACGTGTTGTGGTCGATCGTAACGTTGCGAGGTAGGCAGCCTGTTTTCTCTCCGCTGCGACACGGCACTCCTCGTCGTACCAGCTGTTCTTTTTCACTTTCCGAAAACCAATGGTTTCGGTTGCAGCTGTACGTAAGGAGTTTGAAATGCCGTCCCACAGTTCCCTTATACCGAGTTGTTGACGAGTGCTCTCAGAGAGCAGGAGTGCAAGCCGAGTAGAAAAACGTTCGGCTGTCTGTTGTGATTGCAGCTTCTCGACGTCGAACCATCCTTGTGTTTGTTGGCGTGCGTTTTTTGCTGCACAGAGGCGGGTGCGAATTTTGGCTGCAACAATATAGTGGTCCGAGTCGATGTTAGGACCTCGAAGCGCACGCCCATCTAAAACACTGGAGACGTGTCTTCCGTCTATCACAACATGATCGATCCGGTTGGTGGTTTTTCGATCCGGAGACAGCCAGGTAGCTTGATGTATCTTCTTATCTAGTACTACAGATAACCATATTTCGGGCCCCGGCGAAGTCGATCAGCCTCAGCCCATTTGGGGATGTTTCCTCGTGGAGGCTGAATTTACCGACCGTAGTGCCAAAGATACCTTCTTTGCCCACCCTGGCATTGAAGTCGCCAAACACGATTTTGACATCGTATAAGGGGCATCTCTCATAGGTGCGCTCCAAGCACTCATAAAAGGCATCTTTGGTCACATCGTCCTTCTCTTCCGTCGGGGCGTGGGCGCAAATCAGCGATATGTTGAAGAACTTCGCTTTGATGCGGATTGTGGCTAGACGTTCATTCTCCGGAGTGAATGATAGTACTCGGCGACGGAGTCTCTCTCCCACCACGAATCCAACACCAAACTTGCGCTCCTTTATATGGCGATTATAGTAAATGTCACAAGGACCTACTCGTCTCTGTCCTTCATCGCATTTCTTGGACGGCGGTGATGTCAGCCTTTATCTTTACGAGGACATCTACCAGCTGGGCAGCGGCACCTTCCCAATTAAGGGACCGGACATTCCAGGTGCATGCCCTCAAATCATAGTCCTTATTTCGTTTGCCATGGTCGTCATCAAACGGGGGGCTCTCATCCGAGGCTGATTGTTGGTTTTCATTGGAGGTGTTTTTTTAAGGGGCGGGTCCCAAACCCAGCGCACAACCCTATGCAGGGTGTTTCGCCTTCTCACTTTAGCTCGCCTTCAAACGGATGTTCTTAGGCTACCCAGAGGATACTTGGTCAA